>JZKD02S0051134.1:0-12524 GCA_000966675.3 Picea glauca | reverse complement strand
GAAACAACATCACATAAGAATACAATGTTATATGACTAACCTAAACTAATACTAGACTAAAAATATGACATTAAGATATATAGGCATAACATCATAGAAACACAAAAGTTAGAGATCTAACAAGGTCACTAAGGGATAAGATTAGACCTAAGAGGATTTTTTTCCACTTTCTATTTCAAACATTAGTCCAACCGGTAAAGTTGTTATGAGTTGGTGGTTTTGTAATAAGGATTAAATTTACATAAGGAATTGTAAGCTCATGAAATTAATCTGGATCGAATATAATGACATTTTTTTTTAATGTTTGAATTGACTTATTGATGTAACACTTTTCCCTCTTATTAAATACTTCTTCGGAAAATATTTTTCTTAACATTTCACATGAATTTCCATAGAATATACTAACTAGATCCAAAAACCAATGACATAAATATTTTGAAATATGGTACTTCACATATAATATATTATCAAGGAAAAAACAAGCTACATGAAATTTCATTTGAACAAAAATTTACAAGTTAAATGAGTACATAAATAAAATAAAAACATACTAACCTTGCAAGTTCAAAATCTGAGTTATGTAGATCGAGAATTGGATATGGTCAATTGGTGGGTGACGGAAAAAATAAATAGCTCAAACAAAATCCACGAACAGTGTCGCAACTATAGAAAATGTGTCGCGAAGTCTCTTAAAGATAGGTATATATAGATCGACTATTGTCTATATAGCGACAAAAATGCATGAGTTGACCCGCAAAAAGTCAACTAGTCGTTTTAAGACACATGTGTTAGCGGATGTTTTTTGAGGTATGCCATAATCGTCGCTATAGAAACGAACTTTCGTGGAAATAGCGACAAAAATCCCACCCAATTTAAAATAAAAATGAAAATAATGGAAACTTGGAAAAATCCGCCCATATGTACTAGTGCTAGAGTTGGTGCTCTGAAACAAGGGAGTTGGTGCTCTAAAAATAGGGGATTGGTGTCTCCTTGAGTTGGTTCTCAGAAAAAGAGAGATTGGTGTCTCTCACACAGTTGTAACTTGTACCTTTCATAATTTTTATATTTCATTTTTGTATTTAGTACATTCTTGTTGATCAATTGGTGTGATTAATAAGTTTAATATGTAATACATTATTAAATTATTGAAAGAGAAGCAATATTAATTCACCCCCCCTCTTAGTATTGGTCAATATTTCAACAATTGTTGGTTCCTTCAACACAGTATAACCACTTGAAGGAAGGTTCTAACAAATACAATGGATCAACAAGAAGGAATGTTCTCTAATAGAGCACCACTATTCAAAGGAGATGATTATGCATTTTGGAGTATAAGGATGAAAAGTTATTTGATGGATCTTGGATTTGATGTTTGGCAATCTGTGGTGAATGTTTACACAACACCAACTACTCCACCTTCAGACGTTGCTACAAACAAACTTTGCAATGTTAACTCAAAGGTTGTTAATGCAATTCTGGGTGGATTGGAAAACCCGATATTTGTAAAAGTGATGCATTGTAAGTAAAAAAAAGAAATATGGGACAAACTTAAAACCATCTATGAAGGAGATAACAAATTCAAGCAAGTAAAACTTCAAACATACAGAGGGTAGTTTGAAAATCTAAAGATGAAAAAGGAAGAAAATATTGCAAATTATCTCCAAAGAGTGGATGAAATTGTCTATTTAATTAGAGCACTAGGAGATAAATTAAAAGACCAAGTTGTTGTCCAAAAGGTATTGAGATCATTACCACTGAAATATTATGCCAAGGTATCTACCTTGGAATATTGAGAAAACCTTGACACACTTACAATGGATGAGCTTCATGGGATTCTCATAGCTTATGAAATGAGAACAGGGCAAGAAAAGCCATCAAAGAAGGAGACTGCTTTCAAAGCCTCAAAAGAAACAGAGAACCATAAACATGTTCCAGATGAGAGTCACTCAGACATATCAGATGTATAAGAGGTCAATTTTATAAAGAATCTCCAAAAAGGATCTGGAAAATATAAAGGAAAGTTACCCTTCAAATGTTTCAACTATGGAAGAATCAGACACTTTGTTAACAAATGTCCTTATCCCAAGCAAGAGGATAGTGATGATGATGAATCATACAACCAGAAAGACCATAAAAGGGATAAATCTCAATACAATAATAAATTTTACTAGAAAAGGAAAAACCTCTACTCCAAAGAAGACAACAGTTATTCAGACATGAGTGAAAATGGTGAAGAGCTTATATTTATGGGAATGAAAAATAATAATGTTGATAATAATGAAGCTAATTCTGAAGATGAAGGAGAAGTAAACCTTGAACAATAACTTATCAGTGCACTTGAAGAACTAAGGAAGCATAAAAATAAGAATAAATCATTAAGAGAACAACTATCAGAATATGAAGAAGCAAAAAAGTCAAGATAAAGGGAAGTTTTAAAGACCATCAAATAAACGGGGAAAGTCATCAATTATTTGAAGACTAAACTCCAGGAAGCCAAAATAATTGAAGAAATTGTTTTAAAACAACTCAATGATAGGGAACAAGACTGTGAAAATCTAGAGGTTGAAATTATCCTTCTAAAAGGGGAATTTGAAAAAGAAAAGAAACAATCAAGATTTGAAAACAATTCATAAATCTTCAATCATATTCTTAATAGTCAAATATCACCAAGCAATAAGATAGGGTTGGTATATGACCAAAATAAGTTTAACAAAGGATCTAACTTTACTTCTCATGAAATTAACAAAAATCCAAAAAGTTGTGCAGTTGTTCTTCAAAGCTCCTTCAGATAACAAGAAAGCAAGATAAGAATCGATTCAAATCAGTAGAAATATGTTCTCCTCTCACAAAAGAATGAATACGGATGGAACACAATTACAATAAAAACTCCTCCAAAGAGGTATCAAAATCTCTTCCTTGGATATTGCTTATCTTGCAATAATTTTGGGCATAAGCATTACATTGTAGAGTTTATGGAAAGTAAAATAATAAAAATGTTCAAATATATGATTATAAGAACAACAAGAATACTAATACTCGAGAGAATAGAAACTATAATTAATTCTCTCCATTACAAGATTACAAAGTTGAATGCCACAATTGCAAGTATTATCGTCATAAAACTAGTGACTGTAGATTGTCAAAAAATTCTATAAAAACTTTCAATATTTAAGAAGAAAGATATAAGAAGATATGGAGGAAATCTGAAGTACAAAACAAGAAAGATGATGAAGATATTGCAACCGAAATTGATGAAGTTGAGAATACAATAATGATGGATGAATTTTCTAATAAGGAATGTGAAAATCAGAGTTTTGTATATAAAGTGGATCAAGCTCAAGAAAGGAGAATTCCTAAAAGAGAATATGACACAAGTGTAGTTCTCTATGATGTCCTGTGAATCAATAGTTCATTAGCCAATGAAAAGAAAATGAAAAAAGAATATTCTAAAGAAAAGAATGAAGAAGTTTTTGTTACACAAAACAATGATGATGATGATTAATCTTCAATAGCATACCAACCAGAAGAATTGAGAAATGATGATCTTGAAAGTTTTCCAAATCTATTTTGATATCTATGGAAGCTCCTCCTCAATAGAAAATATAAACATAAGGAAGGAATGGATTGAAGGATTGACTGCAATCTTAGTATCATAATCTAAATATGAAGAAAATGGTTGTGATGGTATGATCATTGAACCGTGTCATTCATTGAAACAACAAAAATGAAAAATCCTATGGGTTACAAATGAGAGAATAAGTTGATTAGCATCATGAAGAAATTGGGAGCAGTCTGGAAAAAAATGAAGATAGTGCTTGAGAAACATTTGTATAATATTGGCACACTCTTGAAGGAAGCTAAGTAGAAAACATAATTAAAGAATATATAGTGCATGTTGAGGAAAAGATATGTAATGATCTTACTCAAGCATTTTCATATTTTTCTTGGATAAAGAAAAATAGACGGGAATGTCACCCTAGGTTTATAGCCATCAAAAATAAAATCCTAACTCACAAGTATCAATTACAAGTGCTTAGTCTAGTCTTTTTCACAAATAAAAGCTTGTTGTAAAATTCATTTTTATATGATTTTCTGAATACAATAGTTGTTGAAAACAAGTGTAAAGACATGAGTAAGACACCAAGATGATAATCAAGACAGATGAGACATAAATAAATCCTTTATTTCATTCCAATTCACCAAAGAGTCATTTTCTTTACAAAATCTGATACAGAAATTTCAGACCAAAGTCAAACTTAGAAATCCCCGATGGAACATACAAAAGGACCTCTGACAAAAAACCAAAACTAAACTCTAAAATGTAGATCATCTTGCCAAAGATTGCTTCCCACTCGACTCTGCACAATAACCTTTGTCAGTCATGAAAACTAATTCACAAACAGACAAGTCTACACATACTATCAAAGATAGATCAACACCTCTGAAAAACAGGTGTCTGAATGATGTAATTCAGACCTGAATGTTGTTGTCTACAATAAGACCCTGCTATCATAAAAGAGAATTAGTCTTGTGATAAATTAAGGAATGAATGAAAATTGAACTATCTCAACATAAACTCAAAGAGAAAACCTTAGTATGATTCTTCTTCTATCTCCCTTTGTTCCTCCCTTTCTTTTTTCCTTTAAGCAAATTAGAATTGGTTGAAGTAGTTGAACCACCTCATTAGTTAAGTTAACTAAGAACTCAACCATTTTTTTAGTTAAGGGGGTAAATGTAATAAGTCATAATAAGGGTTTTTAAATAAATAATAACTAGTAGGTGGGACCCCTTGTAACTCTCATTTAGCTCTTAACAATTATAACATAACTAGTCAATTAAGCAAGAACAACTCTCCTTGTAACTCCCATCATCACATGCACATTTGACAATTTATCTCATTTATATTTGACATTGTTTTCAAAAATGCATTACTCATATATCCAAAAATGAAACATGTTGTCCAAAAATTCCTGAAGTCAACTGTCATCAACAATAGATAAAATAAAATAAAACTCAAAAGCCATATTTCCCACTCTGAGATGCAATCTTTCCTTGATTTTTTATGTCACCCTTTGATTTTCTTGAATTTCCCCTTGGTTGCATTGCACCTTTAGGCCTAATATCGTTGATCATGTGAGAACAATCATCCCTCAAATGCATCCAGGAAGACACATATTTATCAGAGCCATTGGAGGGTGAGGAAGGGGCAGCAGTAGCTTTTCCTTTGTCAAGGGCATGGTGGGCCTCTGTTTTCAACCTTTTGCTAGCATGAGAGGAGTGAACTGGTGAGTGAACAGGTGCAGCTTGGACAATGGGGTTAATAGGCGGGAGAGCAGGTAGGGACAAATTGATCCATCCACGATGTTGGGAGACTATCGGATGGACAATATCTTGCCATCCATCGTTTTTGAGAACCTTGGGTTGCAATGAGACATGAGGGGGCACAAGAATACCAGGGGTTGGTGGAGCTTGGAAGGGAGGCCTTTCGGGCCTAGGTTGGACTATTCCTTGCCCAATCCAATTGAAAAATCCAACCTAAAACAACTGGCCTAGATCTTGTGAGTCAGCATCAAAGTGTATGGACAAACTTGGCCTTCTTGGGCCTCTATTCCAATTACCTCTCCCTCGGTTTCCTCTGCCATGTCTACCTCGGCTGAAAAAAAGCATTCCTGCATGCATGATGGATTAGCCAGTAGTATTTTAAACAACCATACATGATAAATCTTTAAAAATATGAAATATATTTTGGCTCAGCAACATATTAGGCTTATGCAATTCAATCCATAAAAAATGTTTAACTGTCGTCAATGAGTAGGGGGTGAACAAAAGGTCCTAGGATATGTGAGGGGCTTGTATTAAGCAAAAAATGATAAAATGAGAGGGAAAGAAACACGGTTACTACTCAAAGACCACAACAATCAACTATAATTCAACCAACAAGAACACCACTATAATCCAACAACTTTAAATTGTTTCAATACATAATTTTTCTTGATTGTAATTAATTTTAGAACAAGGGGTGAAAAATGAATGTGGGAAGGCAAGGGGGTTGTAATTAGCGAAAAGAGAAATAACGGTAGGGAAGGAGAGTGATTATTGTTCATAAAATTAATTCAGTGATCCATAAAACCATTTTGCAAAAGGAAACACATCAACCAAATTACCACCGAGACCCCAAACAATTACTATGTACTGTCCAAAAACTATGCATATTTAACTTTCTCAATGTTGTAATCAAATATTTAACATATTATCATCAAAACAGATAATATGCATTCCACAACAACCTGTAGGGGATCTCTGCTCCTCTCAATTATCCATTAATATTTTCAAAAATTTCCCAAATGCATAACCAATAAACTATTTCCCCTCTGTTCAACATCAAAATCAAGCACTTCCCACGAATTATTCCAATCATCAAATACAAACTCAAATGTTGTGCTCGATTTTGTCTTTTAATCAAAAAAATTGAATTGCAACGAAGATATACTATCATAACACCAATTCCTATCACTGTTAAAAATCATGGTATCCATTTAACATACATAGTGGACAGTCGATGCCACAATTCATATTCAAACTGCAAGATCTTGACTTTCCATTTAAACACACAAACAACAATCACCACTTCACTCACACTATGTTGTGGGATACACAAAACCATTTGACCAAACGTAAGTGTATTACTGTGATTGTACAAGTCCATTTTTCTTTGACTCTAAACATTCAAAATTCTAGGCTATCCATCCAATACAATGAGGCATCAACAGCAGGCCCGATTTTACAAAACAATCGATCAAATCGCAATAAAGCCATGTTCAAAAACCCGTGACCTTCTCCAATGGTGCAATCAATTAATAATGATAACAAACACAGTGTAAAACCAAGCCATAATCACCATGATTGCAACACTCCCATTGAACAATTCTAAAATACGTAGTCATAGTATAATTAACTCAACCTATTGGATCGAGCTATCAATCCAATGCAAAGAGGCAGCGACAATATTACCCAAATTAATCAATATTGCAATCGAACCACATTGTGTAAAACTTATGCCCCTCCTTGATGACGCAATCAAATAACCATACATATATAGTGGATGGAAATTCCATACCACCCCGATTGCAATAATCATTTGGCCATTAAAAACACAAAGTTACAGTAATCATTGATTCATGCTTATAGGAACGCCACTCATATCAATGCATAAAGCGTGAAGGATCATTGTGCATTAATCAATTAAAAGCAGTGTTGGGTTATTAATTCAATAAACACAAGGACAACAACTATGTGTTTGATTTAAAAACTCATTCCAATTAACCACACTGATCTTATCCACCCAATTATAATAACAATTGCAGTGACTAGATACCAAAACCAACACCACTATCATATAATCAACGGGGTGAGCCAGTAATCCACTCTGTCGACAACACACCACCAATCCATAACTACCAACAGTACACCCGACAGGACATAACGGTCTCATCTATAAACACTCAGACTTGAGGAAGCAAGGGTTTTCTCTGTGGACCAACACAAGGAAGCTAGAGTTGACTCTTATTGATGATGAAAACATTCGAGACCAACAGTGCACACACAGGAAATACCATAATCGACTTTGTGGATAGGGTGAAAAATCTGTGATAGGAGAAGCTATGAACATAGGAGCAAGGCTCCATTTGGGCCTTGTAACGATACTCAGCACACGTAGGGTATAACCCTTGTGGCTCTCCCAGCCAACCAACTAACAATGCCGGTATGAAGCAGAGCCGAGAAGAAGCAATATAACCCATTGCACGACCAATAGTAGCATGAATAACCCAATGCCCAAGTAAATAATGCACAGTGAGACCAAGAATTTCAAACCCATTAAATCCCATAAAATCCAAGACTAGGTATGGGATATGAATGCGTGAAGACAACTAGTCATTCTAGACCAACGAAACCCTCCAACTAAACCAGCAAGGATGACAGAGAGCCTTTATGGATTCTAACACTCAGGACGACCAAATACACTATAACTTCAGACATTATCGCAGAGAAAGACACCAACGATTCATTCCATAAAAATCACAATTTTACATAATAGCCATACTTAAGGAAAAACACAAACCCATACATCCAAGCCAATGTCCATTTCATAACCAGAGCAAACTCATGGATGGAAAAAAAAGGCATACCTGTAATCAAAACACCTTAAAATGCGAGCTGGTCGAGCAGTTCCTCTCTGCTTGAAAGTCGGAGCCTAACCACAGCAACACAGTTTGAACAATAGCCCGATTAGGGTGGCGGCTGATGGAAGGATTAAGGGTCGTGTGCAGTAAATGCATGTCGCCTCCATCCATAGTCCATTAATTCCTTAGTACACGCTTGCAAGCTTCCATTAACTCAATTAATTAAACCATGTATTGAAACCATCAACCATTAAAACCAATAGCGCGACCCATATCCACTTATGCCATAACATAATTATAATGCATATCAACTATATAACTCAATAAATCGTGTAGCTATTAACTTAGAAGCTAGGATAACAATAATCCATTAAATTTCGATGCATGTAGTGTAATATATTTGCATGGTTAGTTCATTCCTTTTTCACTTGTTATATTGATTTTNGGGGTAAATGTAATAAGTCATAATAAGGGTTTTTAAATAAATAATAACTAGTAGGTGGGACCCCTTGTAACTCTCATTTAGCTCTTAACAATTATAACATAACTAGTCAATTAAGAAAGAACAACTCTCCTTGTAACTCCCATCATCACATGCACATTTGACAATTTATCTCATTTATATTTTACATTGTTTTCAAAAATGCATTACTCGTATATCCAAAAATGAAACATGTTGTCCAAAAATTCTTGAAGTCAACTATCATCAACAATAGATAAAATAAAATAAAACTCAAAAGCCATATTTCCCACTCTGAGATGCAATCTTTCCTTGATTTTTTATGTCACCCTTTGATTTTCCTAAATTTCCCCTTGGTTGCGTTGCACCTTTAGGCCTAATATCGTTGATCACGTGAGAAAAATCATCCCTCAAATGCATCCGGGAAGACACATATTTATCAGAGCCATTGGAGGGTGAGGAAGGGGCAGCAGTATCTTTTCCTTTGTCAAGGGCATGGTGGGCCTCTGTTTTCAACCTTTTGCTAGCATGAGAGGAGTGAACTGGTGAGTGAACAGGTGCATCTTGGACAATGGGGTTAATAGGCGGGAGAGAAGGTAGGGACAAATTGGGCCATCCACGATGTTGGGAGACTATCGGATGGACAATATCTTGCCATCCATCATTTTCGGGAACCTTGGTTTGCAATGAGACATGAGGGGGCACAAGAATACCAGGGGTTGGTGGAGCTTGGAAGGGAGGCCTTTCGGGCCTAGGTTGGACTATTCCTTTCCCAATCTAATTGAAAAATCCAGCCTGAAACAACGGGCCTAGCTCTTGTGAGTCAGCATCAAAGTGTATGGACAAACTTGGCCTTCTTGGGCCTCTATTCCAATTACCTCTCCCTCGGTTGCCTCTGCCATGTCTACCTCGACTGAAAAAAATCATTCATGCATGCATGATGGATTAGCCAGTAGTATTTTAAACAACCATACATGATAAATCTTTAAAAATATGAAATATATTTTGGCTCAGCAACATATTAGGCTTATGCAATTCAATCCATAAAAAATGTTTAACTGTCGTCAATGAGTAGGGGGTGAACAAAAGGTCCTAGGATATGTGAGGGGCTTGTATTAAGCAAAAAATGATAAAATGAGAGGGAAAGAAACACGGTTACTACTCAAAGACCACAACAATCAACTATAATTCAACCAACAAGAACACCACTATAATCCAACAACTTTAAATTGTTTCAATACATAATTTTTCTTGATTGTAATTAATTTTAGAACAAGGGGTGAAAAATGAATGTGGGAAGGCAAGGGGGTTGTAATTAGCGAAAAGAGAAATAACGGTAGGGAAGGAGAGTGATTATTGTTCATAAAATTAATTCAGTGATCCATAAAACCATTTTGCAAAAGGAAACACATCAACCAAATTACCACCGAGACCCCAAACAATTACTATGTACTGTCCAAAAACTATGCATATTTAACTTTCTCAATGTTGTAATCAAATATTTAACATATTATCATCAAAACAGATAATATGCATTCCACAACAACCTGTAGGGGATCTCTGCTCCTCTCAATTATCCATTAATATTTTCAAAAATTTCCCAAATGCATAACCAATAAACTATTTCCCCTCTGTTCAACATCAAAATCAAGCACTTCCCACGAATTATTCCAATCATCAAATACAAACTCAAATGTTGTGCTCGATTTTGTCTTTTAATCAAAAAAATTGAATTGCAACGAAGATATACTATCATAACACCAATTCCTATCACTGTTAAAAATCATGGTATCCATTTAACATACATAGTGGACAGTCGATGCCACAATTCATATTCAAACTGCAAGATCTTGACTTTCCATTTAAACACACAAACAACAATCACCACTTCACTCACACTATGTTGTGGGATACACAAAACCATTTGACCAAACGTAAGTGTATTACTGTGATTGTACAAGTCCATTTTTCTTTGACTCTAAACATTCAAAATTCTAGGCTATCCATCCAATACAATGAGGCATCAACAGCAGGCCCGATTTTACAAAACAATCGATCAAATCGCAATAAAGCCATGTTCAAAAACCCGTGACCTTCTCCAATGGTGCAATCAATTAATAATGATAACAAACACAGTGTAAAACCAAGCCATAATCACCATGATTGCAACACTCCCATTGAACAATTCTAAAATACGTAGTCATAGTATAATTAACTCAACCTATTGGATCGAGCTATCAATCCAATGCAAAGAGGCAGCGACAATATTACCCAAATTAATCAATATTGCAATCGAACCACATTGTGTAAAACTTATGCCCCTCCTTGATGACGCAATCAAATAACCATACATATATAGTGGATGGAAATTCCATACCACCCCGATTGCAATAATCATTTGGCCATTAAAAACACAAAGTTACAGTAATCATTGATTCATGCTTATAGGAACGCCACTCATATCAATGCATAAAGCGTGAAGGATCATTGTGCATTAATCAATTAAAAGCAGTGTTGGGTTATTAATTCAATAAACACAAGGACAACAACTATGTGTTTGATTTAAAAACTCATTCCAATTAACCACACTGATCTTATCCACCCAATTATAATAACAATTGCAGTGACTAGATACCAAAACCAACACCACTATCATATAATCAACGGGGTGAGCCAGT
Source organism: Picea glauca (assembly GCA_000966675.3). Lineage (NCBI taxonomy): Eukaryota > Viridiplantae > Streptophyta > Pinopsida > Pinales > Pinaceae > Picea > Picea glauca. Next base: position 1,206 of record JZKD02S0051134.1, on the reverse strand, counting down.
AATCCACTCTGTCGACAACACACCACCAATCCATAACTACCAACAGTACACCCGACAGGACATAACGGTCTCATCTATAAACACTCAGACTTGAGGAAGCAAGGGTTTTCTCTGTGGACCAACACAAGGAAGCTAGAGTTGACTCTTATTGATGATGAAAACATTCGAGACCAACAGTGCACACACAGGAAATACCATAATCGACTTTGTGGATAGGGTGAAAAATCTGTGATAGGAGAAGCTATGAACATAGGAGCAAGGCTCCATTTGGGCCTTGTAACGATACTCAGCACACGTAGGGTATAACCCTTGTGGCTCTCCCAGCCAACCAACTAACAATGCCGGTATGAAGCAGAGCCGAGAAGAAGCAATATAACCCATTGCACGACCAATAGTAGCATGAATAACCCAATGCCCAAGTAAATAATGCACAGTGAGACCAAGAATTTCAAACCCATTAAATCCCATAAAATCCAAGACTAGGTATGGGATATGAATGCGTGAAGACAACTAGTCATTCTAGACCAACGAAACCCTCCAACTAAACCAGCAAGGATGACAGAGAGCCTTTATGGATTCTAACACTCAGGACGACCAAATACACTATAACTTCAGACATTATCGCAGAGAAAGACACCAACGATTCATTCCATAAAAATCACAATTTTACATAATAGCCATACTTAAGGAAAAACACAAACCCATACATCCAAGCCAATGTCCATTTCATAACCAGAGCAAACTCATGGATGGAAAAAAAAGGCATACCTGTAATCAAAACACCTTAAAATGCGAGCTGGTCGAGCAGTTCCTCTCTGCTTGAAAGTCGGAGCCTAACCACAGCAACACAGTTTGAACAATAGCCCGATTAGGGTGGCGGCTGATGGAAGGATTAAGGGTCGTGTGCAGTAAATGCATGTCGCCTCCATCCATAGTCCATTAATTCCTTAGTACACGCTTGCAAGCTTCCATTAACTCAATTAATTAAACCATGTATTGAAACCATCAACCATTAAAACCAATAGCGCGACCCATATCCACTTATGCCATAACATAATTATAATGCATATCAACTATATAACTCAATAAATCGTGTAGCTATTAACTTAGAAGCTAGGATAACAATAATCCATTAAATTTCGATGCATGTAGTGTAATATATTTGCATGGTTAGTTCATTCCTTTTTCACTTGTTATATTGATTTT
>JZKD02S0051112.1:0-16537 GCA_000966675.3 Picea glauca | reverse complement strand
TAAATCCATATATTTTGGATGTACCTCTAAGTCTTACAAACACTGGATTGACAATCATTTGCACTCTAATTTACATCAGTAGATTGGAGCCTAACAACTCTGATCTAGTAGACCCGTATCTGTATCAATAATTGATTGGCTCGTTAATGTATTTGGAGAATACCTAGCCAGATATTCTCCTTGTGGGACATTTGAGTTATGATATACAGTTGCATGGATTTATCAATTCATATTGGGAAGGGAGTGCAGATGAAAAAAGAAGTGCTACTTGGATATGTTTCATTTTGAGATTTTCCATGATGTCATGGGCTAATAGGAAACACAATTTTGTTTCACTTAGCACTTCATAAGTAGATTATATATCAGTTTGTGATGGTTGTACAAAATTAGTGTGGATTTCTAAGTTGGTTTCTAGAATGACTGATCAGGTGTTGAATTTGACTGTGATATATTATGATGATCAGAGTTATGTGAATTTTTCAGAGAACCCAATTTTCCATAACAGGTTGAAGCACATTGAGATCAAACATTATATTCTCTTTGATAAATTCCATAGGGGTGAAGTGGTTCTCCAGTATATATCCACAGATGAGGGACAAGATGGGGTTTGTGGAGATGACTTCCTTATTGAAAAAGGAATTGATTACTCCCAGGTTGGGATGGATAACTAATATGTTATTGATTTATGGATAGTCATTTTCTAGTTCAAAAAATAGTTCAGGTTGGGAAGTTCCTTTCCATTCCAGAAAATGGTTCGAGATTTCTGACGGACGGGCATTTTCCAGTTCGGAAAATGGTCCAGATCAAACAGTCATTTATGTAATGAAAATGGTCCAATAGATTGTTGGTGTGCCATAGAAAATGACTCCCCTTGTGTCCAGTGTGGGGGAATGGTTTAGGAAAATCATTCTTCTTGGTATTCACTCTGAGTAGTGGTCAAGTAGAATGTTCTTCCTCGTTGGGCAGTCATTATTTTGAAGTTCACAGTTGTGAGTAGTTTCAAAGAATGGTTTGTTTTGCAAGTCAGTGTAGGACATCCATTTCCATAGGAAATGGTCCAGACAGTCATTCCCTAGGGAAGGCTCATTCTCTCTAGGTTGCACTATGATTAATGTTGGAAGAATGCCCCAGTTAGGTGAATGGTCTAGGCTCATAAATTAGGTACAATAATTCTCTAGGGTAGACTCATTCTCTCTATGTTGCACTATGATTAGTTCCAGAGGAATGTCCTATTTAGGTGAATGGTCTAGGCTCAGAAATCAGGGACAATTATTCTTCTATAGTTGGGAAGAATAGTCCAAATAGACCATGGCTGATTTTTTAATTTCTGAGGGAATATGCTCTTCCATATCTCACATTTGTGAGTAGAAGAATGGCCCATATGACTTAGTTTGTATCATGATATGGTTTACGCAGGTTGATATCAGATGATATGATTGTTGTGGAGACCATATGTCTTTGGAAAGTAGTTGTATGCTACTGTGGTGGTTTTGATCCACTGGTAGTGATTGTGTGTCACTAGTTAGTAGTCTTGTGCTACCAGGTGTGGTTGTGTAGCACTGGATAGTAGTTGTGTACTACTATGGATAAACATAGTTGTGTTCTATTGGATGGAATTGTTCTGATTTCCATGGAGACTATCACTAGTGTTGGATATTCAGTGTGTTGATGGATAGACATTCTCCAAGTGGATAATGGTTCAGGTAGGACCAATTACTAGTGGATATACTTTCTCCCTATGGAGAATGGTCCAAGTTGATAGATCGTTGATGTACCATGGAAAAATATTCTTCTAGGGCATATGTTCGGATTATGAGAATGGTATGTCTCCTTTAGTTAATAGTATTGACCAGAGTAGAGAGATTGGTATAGGAAAAACATTTTCCCTAAGTTCAAAGTAGTGGCTAGAGGTTAAATGGTCCAAGACAATCATTCTTCTAGGACGTATGTCTATATTAGAAGAATATTCCTTGTATCCCATGGCGTGGCCTCCAGCATCTATTGGAACAATTATTATTCTAGGACATATGTCTAGATTAGAAGAATAATTTGTGTATCACTCTATGGAGTGAGTGACTTATTAAACATCATACCTGATTACTCATATAGATTATGGCTTCGAGTGATGATGTAGTTGATTCTATCATATGATATTGATAATGATTATGTTGCTCATGACTTGATATACGTGATCATGAGATAGCATGTATGGTTATGATGATGCTATCAATTGATTGGCTTGTTTGTGTTCAATACCATTACCTTTAATACCTCCCTATATAGGAGGGAGTGTTGATATTATGGTAGTTGTGGGATGTATTAACCTCCATGTGTAACCTTTTACAAGACTAGAATATTTCGAGAAGCAAGAGAAACTATAAAACATTGGATAATAACTCTATGAGATAAGTCGACTCAAGATAATATTTGATATTGAGTTATTAGCCTCCAAAAAGAGAAGTCTGCCTAGTCAAGTGATATAGAGTAGTATAAATAGAGGAAGGGTAGGATTGGTAGGGAGAGAGTGAGGAAGACTGCCCCAGACTACCCAATACTACATTTAGAACTCATGAGGGTCACTATGAGTTCTTAGTAATGTCATTTGGCTTGCGTAATGCCCCCTCCACTTTCCAAACTCTCATGAATCATTTCTTCCATCCTTTTCTTCGTCATTTTTGTCTTAGTTTTATTTCATAATATTCTCATCTATATTAAAACCTGGACATCCCATCTCACCGATGTGGATCAAGTTCTTCATCTACTCTCTCAGCACCAACATTTTCTCAAACAATCTAAATTTTCCTTTGGAGCCTCAGAAGTGGAGTACCTGGGTCATATTATCGACAAGGATGGTGTAAGGGTGGATCCTAAGAAAATTGAATCTATGTAGGATTGTCTTTTCCCTAAAACTCTTAAGATATTACATGGTTTTATAGGTTTAATGGGATATTATCGCAAGCTTGTTCATAATTATGGACAAATTACAACACCTCTCATTGCTCTCTTTAAAAAGAATGCTTTCACTTGGACTCCTGTAACATCCCTAGCCACCAATAGGCTGACAATGCTACCAAACACAACCCTTGCTTAGCCTTTTGAGCTATGATACCATATTGTAACATCCCCGGCCATCAATCCACTTGCTAGGAAATGCTACTACATGGAACATTCTCATACTTATATATATATAATGCATATTAAATCTAATTAACAAATTTAACCAAACAATACAGAGTAAGCACATGATTACTACTAATATACATCATCAAGGACATTAAAAATAACTCATATGCGAAACAGAGTACATGATAACATATAATCATCACAGACATGCAAAACATAATATTAAGCACAAAATGATACTTATCTTTGAAACTGTGGTAATTCCACCAACTGTGTGCAGAACCTCCATGAACCTCCCAGCCTTAGACTACACTGCTCATCACTCTCAGTAGTAGGTCACCCCTGAGCTGGGACTAAGATCCATCGGGTAGGGAATCCTAGGCTAGGAAAGGTCAATGGGAAGACACACATTTATAGAGGAAGGAGTCTTTCCCATGAGTCACTTATGCCCAATGATCACAGACCCTCATTCCACACATGCCTGTCCCACCCCAGGAGTATACACCTTCACTGTCACTCGGACAGTCCTTTGGCTGCTACACCTCCCTTGCCTTGGGCTTCACCAACAGACTGGACTGGAAGTCTCCGAGCTTTGTGGCAGCTACAAGACCCCTTCTAGGAGTTCTCACTTCCTCCATGCACTCTCTCACCTGGAGAGAGTCTCTCACAGGCTTGGAAACCTGCCTCTTCAACCACAACCACCTCCCTCACCTAGAGAGTGTGTTACACATAGGCCAGACAACCCATTTCCTTCAACTCAATTTCCAATGCGATGCTTGCTTCACCTTTCCCTGCGCAATACTCAGGAAACCATGAGTCTCAACACAAACATACACTAGCCAACAAGCCACATGTTGTCAAGCACTACGCTGCCAAAATAGTCCACAAAAAACACAGACATGGGCTTCCCAAAACTAGTGATAGACAGACAATATAACATAACAAGGATAAAAAATTACGGAACATTCGGTTTTCTCAACTAGCAATACATGACATACTCACGGATCTAGTTTCAGGGATGAGTGACAAGAAATCCACACAAAGGTTGAACACAAACTTCATGGTTTTGATAGAGGGTGTATCGGCTCCTCAAGAAAACAACACAGGCTTCCGGTTTTAGAGCTGCGTGAAGGTATGCATGCAGAGGTCAGACGGGATTCCTGGTTTCAGATAGACAATGAAATAATGGAGGAGGAACCCCAAATTCAGTGGACTCTTCAGCTTTTAACCGCATCCTCCTAGGTTGATACTTGTTTTCATTGAGCTGCATGCATTCCCTTTTTCACACGTTGGATCTGCATGCATTGCCTCTCCTAGAACTTAGGATAAAAAACATACCTTGCACACCACTTTGGAGTAATAATAAATTATTATCTCTAGGACTTAAGCCCTCAAGATTATCCCCTCTTCCAACCTTTCATCCCCCTCTTCCTTACCTAGAATTTGTGGAAGCTTAGTCCCCCATCACTCATTTATAATGGTTGATCCACATGCAAAGATGTTTTTATATTAATAATGTGCATCATTACATGTACAAAAATTAGGCTCTTGGCCTTCAACACTTAGGCTCTTTGTCCTAATAAACACATAATCCCACCAACTTATATAAAATTTACTCACCAACCTATATAACATAATTACAATTCATAATGCAATTGGGGCACATCCTTGGGGTATTACAATACCCTCCCCTTACTTTTGCACTATCCTTAGTGAAACTTTCACACAACATCAACAAGATTTTCAAAATATTCAAAAAGATGCAGGTATTCTGCCCACATAGCATCTTCATGCTCCCATGTCACGTCCTCAAGACCGTACCAGGTCCACTGGACCTTTACAAGCCCTATGGCTCAATTCCAGAGCTATTTTATTTTCCGATCCAATATGCGCACATGATGCACTTCTAGGACACCTTCTTGTTCCACCTGGATCACATGATTAGGATCTGGTATATATCTCTTAAGTATTGAAACATGAAACAAATTATCTATAGTCATGGATGCAGGTAATACAAGCATATATGCAATTGGCCCAATCCTCCCTAGGATTTGAAATGGCCCACAAAATTTGGCTGCCAACTTGGAACAATTTCCCAGCCTCAGGGAACTTTTATTGGCTTTTACTTTCAAAAAAACATGATCTCCCACTTTAAACTCTCCGTGGGTTCTATTTTTATTAGCATAATGTTTCTGCCTGTCTTGGGAAGCTTTCAAATTCTACTTAATTTTTAGCATCTGTTCTTCCATTTCCTTGAGCAAATCTGGCCCAACTACTGCTCTGTTAGATGGATTATCCCATCTTACTAGAGTATTTCACTTTCTTCCATCAAGTGCTTCAAATGGGATCATCTTCAATGATGCTTGATACCCATTGTTGTAGGCGAATTCTACCAAGTGTAGGTAGTCTTCCCATTTCTATGGTTTGTCCATCACATACATCCTTAGTATGTCTTCTATCACTCGATTCACCTGCTCTATCTTCCCATCCGACTCAATATGATAGGTTGTACTAAAATTCAGATTTGTTTTGAATCCCTTGAATAACCCTTTGTAGAAATTTGAGGTAAATTTCGGGTCTCTGTCAGACACAATTGTCTTGGGAATTCCATGCAATCGTGCCACTTCCTTCATACAAATATTAGAAACCTCCACTTCCTTATGAGTATCCTTTAACAAAATGAAATGGGCAGCTTTCGTAATCTTGTCCACCACCACCATAATTGAATCATGTTGCTTGCCTGTTCTGGGAAATCCTGTGATGAAATCCATTGTCACCACTTCCCACTTCCACTCAGGAATGGGTAAAGGTTGTAGAAACCCCGTTGGGTGTCTATGCTCATCTTTAACCTTTTGGAATTCCATACATATGGAAATGTATTATGCAATCTCTTTCTTCATACTGGCCAAAAGTAATGGCTCTTGACTGCTATCACATTTTTTTGATATCTAGGGTGTCCTGCATAAGGCACATTATTCATTTCATGAAAAATCATAAGTTTCAAATGCTGGACATTAGGTACATAAATTTTGTTCTTTTACAAAAGTATTCTATCAGCCTTTAATTTATAAATCTCCACTTTCTGTGGCATCTTACCATGTTGTATCTTTGCTACCAAATCCCTGTACTACAAATATGTATTTGCAACATCCAAAATTATGCTTTTAATATCAGTTCGGTACATGCTAATGGTTGTACAATGTAATTCATGTACTCTCCTGCTTAGTGAATCAACCACTTTATTCTCCTTCCCTTTGATATGCTTGATATCAAAATCGTATTCACAGAGAAATTCTAACCACCTACTCTACCTAGCATTCAAGGTTGGTTGATCAAACAAATACTTCAAACCGTTATGTCTTGTTCTCAATTCATACCTCCTTCCCATGAGGTAATGTCTCCATTTTCTTAGAGTGTGAACGATGGCCGCTAACTCCAAATCATGAGTTGCGTAGTTCCTTTCATGCTCTTTCAACTTTTTGGATTCATAACAAATTACAAATCCATTCTGACTGAGGAATCCTCCCAGTCCTTCTTTGCATGAATCAGTGCATACCATAAAATCTTCATTTGGGTCCATGATCCTTAGGATTGGAGCATTGGTTAATAGTTGTTTCAATCGTTGAAAGCTTCTCTCACAATCATTTGTGCACTAAAACTTCTTCTTCTTCCTTTGCAAGGAAGTGATAAGGTGAGTTATCCTTGAGAACCCTGCAATAAATCTTCTATAATAGTCAAGTGACCCATAAAGGATCTGAATTACATCACCTTATTTGGTGCTAACCATTCCCTGATGGCCTCAATATTCTCAACATCTACAACTATCCCATCCTTTGAAATAATATGCCCCAAGTAATGGATCTACTCCTGATAAAATGAGCACTTGTTCAACTTGGCATATAGTTGGTGTTCTCTTATCACCTGCAACACCATCCTAATATGTTGTTCATTCTCTTCCTTTGAATTGGAATACACTAGAATGTCATCTAGGAAGACTATGACAAACTTGTCTAGATAGTCCTTGAACACACCATTCATCAAGCACATAAAAACAACATATGTGTTTGACAGCCCAAACGACACCACTGTGAACTAGTAATGACCATACCTTGTTCTAAAGGTGGTCTTGTTGATATCTTCATCCTTTATCCTTACCTAGTGATATCCAAACCTAAGGTCTATCTTTGAAAATATATTCGCATACTTCAACTGATCGAAGAGGTCATCAATCCTCGACAGAGGATACTTGTTCTTTATCATTACCTTGTTCAGTTGTCTAAAATCGATACAGAATCTCAGTGTTCCATCCTTCTTATTCGAAAACACAACCAAGGCACACCAAGGTGACATGATTGGCCATATGTACCCCTTATTTAGAATCTCCTCAAGCTGTAATTGTAGTTATTTCATCTCTAGCGTACTCATTCTATAAGGATATTTTGATATTGGAGCTGCTCCAGGCATCAAGTTTACAGAGAAGTCAATATCTCTTTTCAGAGGTAATCCTGGTACCTCCTAAAATACATCTTCAAACTCCTTTAGTATCACATGATCTCCAATACCTGACACCTTATCCTTAGGTTTTTCCTCCACATGGGCTGAAAATAATTGACAACCTTTTTTGTAGTAGTTCTTCAGATGCATTGCTGAGATTTATCTGAAAGCAACAACTCTAGGAATTCCTTGGACTATTTTTTGATTCCCTTCCTCATCCAGGAAAGTGAATGCCTTATTATGAAATTTTAGGATAACATGGTGCTGGTCCAACCAGTCCATCCCAATTAAATAGTCATAAGAGCCTAAAAGAATAATTTTCAATTTCTCCATCGTGCTCAATCCATTCATGTCCATAGGACAAGACTTAACCAACTCAGTGACTTTCCTCTTGGTTCTTGTATCCAACTACACTAACCAACACTTTTCATGTTTACTTCTCGACAAATGCAAACTTTCCACTACTCTAGGATCTATATAACTATGGATATCCCCTGAATCAATTAAAATAGTAAATGGTTGGTTGTTAATCATACCTTCCACTTAAATCGCGTGCAACTAATATTCATCTTAATTTTTGTACAAGGATGCATAGATCCTTGTCATTCTACTACCCATGTCCTCCACTATTTCATCTTGTTGAACATTATGGACAACTCTCACTTTGCCATTTTTATGGGGATAATATCTGTACTTGTGGTTCTCTTTACAACCCCAACACTGGATGGGCGTCTGTCTTGGCCTTTGTTCCCCCACTTAATCCATTCTTGGCTCTCTAAACGATGGTTTTCCTTGAGGACTATTTCTAAAAAAGGGAGGTTTGTTTCCCTTCTGCCTCTGTTCTTTCTTGAACTTCTTCTGGTCATCCCAAGCCTTCCAAAAGATAGGATTTTCTTTTTGTTGTTCATATAAGCATTTCTCTCTTCTTATCATTTCTTCCATAGTATTTGAGTCATTATACTGGATCTTTTCCCCAATGGAAGGTGGCATTACACTCAAATACCTTTGAATCTTGAAAATTTACTCTTTGATGAACATAACACACTTCAACAATTCCAGAAACCTTCATTCATACTCATCAATGGTCATGCTTCCTAGCTTGAGTTCATAGAACTCTTTCATCTTTCATTCATAATATCTCTAACTCAAATAATTCTTCTCAAAATACCCCTTGAATTATTTCCAAGTGATATCTTTCTCTCTAATGTGTTGCACCTGGACAAGCTGATCCCACCACATGGATTCCTTTCCCTTTAGTTACATTACAATTCTTCCTTCTGCATGAGATGAATAATTCCGTAGTTGGAAATATTTCCTCATGCCAAGCAACCATGTTTCAACATCTTCCTCCTTCTTATGTTCTCCATCAAACGTAGGAGGCTTAATCTTATTCATTCTGCCCTTCAGTTATGCCAATCCAGATCTCATGTGCTTTCTGGTAGGAGATGGGCTTGAACTATTGTGTGCCTTCTCTTGGAGTGACTTTGTGAGTGATGATGGTGTATACCAGCACTCCTTGATATTCTCCCCTCAGAATTTTAGTGACTCCTTGTTCTACTTGAGTCACTCTGCAATTTTTCAATGATCTTCCTTATATTTCCTTCCTTATCTATCTCTTTTCCATGCCCATTAGAGTTCGATCCTTCAACTCCCAAGTGGACATCCATTCCTTCTCTTTCATTTTCTGAACTGCAAACATTCTATGTCTCTTCCATTTATTTGCACTCTGTGGCAATTCTAATCGGTTCTAGCACTCCTCAAACTTCTGCAATCACAATTTGCAGACAACCATAATTTGTCAGGCCATCTCTCCTTAACAAATTCCACACATTCAAAACCAATACGATTTAAGAAAACTTTTTGATTTCAAGAATCTTCCGAGATTTGCTTGGCTCTATAACTTTTAGGTGATATCCCCCTCTTTCTTAGTCCTCAATCCATGCGATCATGGCCTATGACCAAAATCTAAACTACTAGGTACTACTCAGGCTTTCGGTCTTCAGAGATTTCAAAGCACACACAACTATATATCAAAGTTCTCATTACCAAAGTTGTGAAGTCGGGTGGATCAACAGTCCACATTTACCCATCATCCCATGGCTGAAATCCACTATGGTATTTCCTTCTTCAAAGTTTTTGGGGCTTCGGGACTTCGGGACTTCCCACACTTGTTTCTTCCCAACATTATGAAATCTGAAATTCCGATCTACTTTACCCTTCAGACCCACATAGTACATCTTTCACCAACTAAGGCAGTGGTGCATGGTAGATCTAGGAAGGTCCATGTCACCTTCAACGACATCATTGAGTCCCACCCTGCTCACTTTTCATTTCGAAGTTTCAGGCATCGAGAGTTCGTGCATCCACATATCTCATTTCTCTTGATTGCCGAAATTTTGAAATTATGATCTACCTTTTGCTTGATCCAACAGTCAAGTTTTCATCCTCTGATCTATGGGTATCAGGATTTCATGTATCAACACACCTCATTTCTCTTGATTATTGAAATTCCAAAAGGTTTCCAAGATAACTCTCATGCATTTCTTCAGATCTAACAATTGGAAGGTTTTCCTTTGCTTCCAAACAGATCCTACAATCCACATTACGCTGTGGCCCCAATACCCCTTCTATCATGGTTTTTACCATATCTCTACTTCTCTTTAGCTTTGTAACACAGCCAAGTAACTACTTGGCACTCCAGAACATTCTAAGGTCCAAAAATTGGTTCTTCCTCACACAATTTCCACCTGAAACCTCGGGTCTAATGACCACTTATCCAACCCATCCAGGCTCAGTGTTGAAACCTTGGCTCTGTTACCATATTGTAACATCCTCGGCCACCAGCAGGCCAACAATGCTACCAAACACAACCCTTTCTTAGCCTTTTGATCTATGATACCATACTGTAACATCTCTATCCATCAATCCACTTGTCAGGAAACACTACTATGCAAAACATTCTCATACTTATATATCTAACATGCATATTAAATCTAATTAACAGATTTAACCAAATAATACAAAGTAAGCACATGATTACTGCTAATATACATCATCAAGGACATTAACAATAACTCATATGCACAAGAGGATACATGATAACATATAAGCATCATAGGCATGAAAAACATAATATTAAGCACAAACAGATACTTATCTTTGAAACTGTGGTAATTCCACCAACTACGTGCAAACCCTCCACGAACCTCCTAGCCTTATACCGCGCTACTCATCACTCTCATTAGTAGGTCAGCCTCGAGATGGGACTAAGCTCCACTAGGCAAGGAATCATAGGCTAGGCAAGGTCAATGGGAAGACACATAGTTATAGAGGAAGGATTCTCTCCGAGGAGTCACTTACACTCATTGCTCATAGACCTGCATTCCCCACATTCTTGTCCCACCTGTTGGCAGCCAATTCATTTTTTTAATTACTCTAAAAAAAGCTGCCTACACCTCTTGTCTAGTTAATGACAAATCATCGTCGCATCATGCTACTAGACATTTGTTTCATTTTTACGACAATTGCAAGTTAGTTTCGATTCGATTTTCACAACTGAAAGTGTGAAAACACCTCTTTCATCGTTTGGACTGTCGTCACCTTTTATCGATTTTTCCAAAAGACACTTGACCATTGGTTTATCACATGACTGCCAAAGATTTTTCAAACTTATGTCCTTTAGCATACTCTTACCTTGATTGCGCATTTGGATCTNCTTTGCTACCAAATCCCTGTACTACAAATATGTATTTGCAACATCCAAAATTATGCTTTTAATATCAGTTCGGTACATGCTAATGGTTGTACAATGTAATTCATGTACTCTCCTGCTTAGTGAATCAACCACTTTATTCTCCTTCCCTTTGATATGCTTGATATCAAAATCGTATTCACAGAGAAATTCTAACCACCTACTCTACCTAGCATTCAAGGTTGGTTGATCAAACAAATACTTCAAACCGTTATGTCTTGTTCTCAATTCATACCTCCTTCCCATGAGGTAATGTCTCCATTTTCTTAGAGTGTGAACGATGGCCGCTAACTCCAAATCATGAGTTGCGTAGTTCCTTTCATGCTCTTTCAACTTTTTGGATTCATAACAAATTACAAATCCATTCTGACTGAGGAATCCTCCCAGTCCTTCTTTGCATGAATCAGTGCATACCATAAAATCTTCATTTGGGTCCATGATCCTTAGGATTGGAGCATTGGTTAATAGTTGTTTCAATCGTTGAAAGCTTCTCTCACAATCATTTGTGCACTAAAACTTCTTCTTCTTCCTTTGCAAGGAAGTGATAAGGTGAGTTATCCTTGAGAACCCTGCAATAAATCTTCTATAATAGTCAAGTGACCCATAAAGGATCTGAATTACATCACCTTATTTGGTGCTAACCATTCCCTGATGGCCTCAATATTCTCAACATCTACAACTATCCCATCCTTTGAAATAATATGCCCCAAGTAATGGATCTACTCCTGATAAAATGAGCACTTGTTCAACTTGGCATATAGTTGGTGTTCTCTTATCACCTGCAACACCATCCTAATATGTTGTTCATTCTCTTCCTTTGAATTGGAATACACTAGAATGTCATCTAGGAAGACTATGACAAACTTGTCTAGATAGTCCTTGAACACACCATTCATCAAGCACATAAAAACAACATATGTGTTTGACAGCCCAAACGACACCACTGTGAACTAGTAATGACCATACCTTGTTCTAAAGGTGGTCTTGTTGATATCTTCATCCTTTATCCTTACCTAGTGATATCCAAACCTAAGGTCTATCTTTGAAAATATATTCGCATACTTCAACTGATCGAAGAGGTCATCAATCCTCGACAGAGGATACTTGTTCTTTATCATTACCTTGTTCAGTTGTCTAAAATCGATACAGAATCTCAGTGTTCCATCCTTCTTATTCGAAAACACAACCAAGGCACACCAAGGTGACATGATTGGCCATATGTACCCCTTATTTAGAATCTCCTCAAGCTGTAATTGTAGTTATTTCATCTCTAGCGTACTCATTCTATAAGGATATTTTGATATTGGAGCTGCTCCAGGCATCAAGTTTACAGAGAAGTCAATATCTCTTTTCAGAGGTAATCCTGGTACCTCCTAAAATACATCTTCAAACTCCTTTAGTATCACATGATCTCCAATACCTGACACCTTATCCTTAGGTTTTTCCTCCACATGGGCTGAAAATAATTGACAACCTTTTTTGTAGTAGTTCTTCAGATGCATTGCTGAGATTTATCTGAAAGCAACAACTCTAGGAATTCCTTGGACTATTTTTTGATTCCCTTCCTCATCCAGGAAAGTGAATGCCTTATTATGAAATTTTAGGATAACATGGTGCTGGTCCAACCAGTCCATCCCAATTAAATAGTCATAAGAGCCTAAAAGAATAATTTTCAATTTCTCCATCGTGCTCAATCCATTCATGTCCATAGGACAAGACTTAACCAACTTAGTGACTTTCCTCTTGGTTCTTGTATCCAACTACACTAACCAACACTTTTCATGTTTACTTCTCGACAAATGAAAACTTTCCACTACTCTAGGATCTATATAACTATGGATATCCCCTGAATCAATTAAAATAGTAAATGGTTGGTTGTTAATCATACCTTCCACTTAAATCATGTGCAACTAATATTCATCTTAATTGTTGTACAAGGATGCATAGATCCTTGTCATTCTACTACCCATGTCCTCCACTATTTCATCTTGTTGAACATTATGGACAACTCTCAGTTTGCCATTTTTATGGGGATATATCTGTACTTGTGGTTCTCTTTACAACCCCAACACTGGATGGGCGTATGTCTTGGCCTTTGTTCCCCCACTTAATCCATTCTCGGCTCTCTAAACGATGGTTGTCCTTGAGGACTATTTCTAAAAAAGGGAGGTTTGTTTCCCTTCTGCCTCTGTTCTTTCTTGAACTTCTTCTGGTCATCCCAAGCCTTCCAAAAGATAGGATTTTCTCTTTGTTGTTCATATAAGCATTTCTCTCTTCTTATCATTTCTTCCATAGTATTTGAGTCATTATACTGGATGTTTTCCCCAATGGAAGGTGGCATTACACTCAAATACCTTTGAATATTGACAATTTACTCTTTGATGAACATAACACACTTCAACAATTCCAGAAACCTTCATTCATACTCATCAATGGTCATGCTTCCTAGCTTGAGTTCATAGAACTCTTTCATCTTTCTGTCATAATATCTCTTACTCAAATACTTCTTCTCAAAATACCTCTTGAATTATTTCCAAGTGATATCTTTATCTCTAATGTGTTGCACCTGCACAAGCTGATCCCACCACATGGATTCCTTTCCCTTTAGTTACATTACAATTCTTCCTTCTGCATGAGATGAATAATTCCATAGTTGGAAATATTTCCTCATGCCAAGAAACCATGTTTCAACATCTTCCTCCTTCTTATGTTCTCCATCAAACGTAGGAGGCTTAATCTTATTCATTCTGCCCTTCAGTTAAGCCAATCCAGATCTCATGTGCTTTTTGGTAGGAGATGGGCTTGAACTATTGTGTGCCTTCTCTTGGAGTGACTTTGGGAGTGATGATGGTGTCTACCAGCACTCCTTGATATTCTCCCCTCAGAATTTCAGTGACTCCTTGTTCTACTTGAGTCACTCTGCAATTTTTCAATGATCTTCGTTATATTTCCTTCCTTATCTATCTCTTTTCCGTGCCCATTGGAGTTCGATCCTTCAACTCCCAAGTGGACATCCATTCCTTCTCTTTCATTTTCTGAACTGCAAACATTCTATGTCTCTTCCATTTATTTGCACTCTGTGGCAATTCTAATCGGTTCTAGCACTCCTCAAACTTCTGCAATCACAATTTGCAGACAACCATAATTTGTCAGGCCATCTCTCCTTAACAAATTCCACACATTCAAAACCAATACGATTTAAGAAAACTTTTTGATTTCAAGAATCTTCCGAGATTTGCTTGGCTCTATAACTTTTAGGTGATATCCCCCTCTTTCTTAGTCCTCAATCCATGCGATCATGGCCTATGACCAAAATCTAAACTACTAGGTACTACTCAGGCTTTCGGTCTTCAGAGATTTCAAAGCACACACAACTATATATAAAAGTTCTCATTACCAAACTTGTGAATTCGGGTGGATCAACAGTCCACGTTTACCCATCATCCCATGGCTGAAATCCACTATGGTATTTCCTTCTTCGAAGTTTTCGGGGCTTCGGGACTTCGGGAATTCCCACACTTGTTTCTTCCCAATATTATGAAATCTGAAATTCCGATCTACTTTACCCTTCAGAACCACATAGTACATCTTTCACCAACTAAGGCAATGGTGCATGGTAGATATAGGAAGGTCCATGTCACCTTCAACGACATCATTGAGTCCCACCCTGCTCACTTTTCATTTCGAAGTTTCGGGCATCGAGAGTTCATGCATCCGCATATCTCATTTCTCTTGATTGCCGAAATTTTGAAATTATGATCTACCTTTTGCTTGATCCAACAGTCAAGTTTTCATCCTCTAATCTATGGGTATTAGGATTTCATGTATCAACACACCTCATTTCTCTTGATTGTCGAAATTCCAAAAGGTTTCCAAGATAACTCTCATGCATTTCTTCAGATCTAACAATTGGAAGGTTTTCCTTTGCTTCCAAACAGATCCTACAATCCACATTACTCTGTGGCTCCAATACCCCTTCTGTCATGGTTTTTACCATATCTCTACTTCTCTTTAGCTTCGTAACACAACCAAGTAACTCCTTGGCACTCCAGAACATTCTAAGGTCCAAAAATTGGTTCTTCCTCACACAATTTCCACCTGAAACCTCGAGTCTAATGACCACTTATCCAACCCATCCAGGCTCAGTGTTGAAACCTTGGCTCTGATACCATATTGTAACATCCTCGGCCACCAGCAGGCCAACAATGCTACCAAACACAACCCTTTCTTAGCCTTTTGATCTATGATACCACACTGTAACATCTCTAGCCATCAATCCACTTGTCAGGAAACACTACTATGCAAAACATTCTCATACTTATATATCTAACATGCATATTAAATCTAATTAACAGATTTAACCAAATAATACAAAGTAAGCACATGATTACTGCTAATATACATCATCAAGGACATTAACAATAACTCATATGCGCAAGAGGATACATGATAACATATAAGCATCATAGGCATGAAAAACATAATATTAAGCACAAACAGATACTTATCTTTGAAACTGTGGTAATTCCGCCAACTACATGCAAACCCTCCATGAACCTCCTAGCCTTATACCGCGCTACTCATCACTCTCATTAGTAGGTCAGCCTCGAGATGGGACTAAGCTCCACTAGGCAGGGAATCATAGGCTAGGCAAGGTCAATGGGAAGACACATAGTTATAGAGGAAGGATTCTCTCCGAGGAGTCACTTACACTCATTGCTCATAGACCTGCATTCCCCACATGCTTGTCCCACCTATTGGCAGCCAATTCATTTTTTTAATTACTCTAAAAAAAGATGCCTACACCTCTTGTCTAGTTAATGACAAATCATCGTCGCATCATGCTACTAGACATTTGTTTCATTTTTACGACAATTGCAAGTTGGTTTCGATTCGATTTTCACAACTGAAAGTGTGAAAACACCTCTTTCATCGTTTGGACTGTCATCGCCTTTTATCGATTTTTCCAAAATACACTTGACCATTGGTTTATCACATGACTGCCAAAGATTTTTCAAACTTATGTCCTTTAGCATACTCTTACCTTGATTGCACATTTGGATCTATTTGATTACCAAGTTGTCGAGCATGAAGATTTACTGGCTACATTTGATTCTATAAAGGTCATGATTGATTTTGGTCTTATATGCTTTCATCCTTATTGCTATG
>JZKD02S0051079.1:0-12073 GCA_000966675.3 Picea glauca | reverse complement strand
ACTTGATGGGGCAGTAAATTTTGGTGCTTGGAAGGAGAGAATGATCTTGTTGTTGCAAGAAAGTGAGTTATGGGACATTGTCGAGAAATCCACAGCAAACCCAGTGAATGTACCCACAGATCCTACTCTTCTAGTAGCCTACACCAAGAAGAGTATCAAGGCTAAAAGAATCATCCTTGATGCCATCAAGGACCATTTGATTCATCATGTGACAGGGAAGACAAATGCCTATGAGATGTGGGAGTCCTTGACGAAGTTGTATCAAAGTACAAATGAGAACCGGAAAATGGTTTTGAGAGAGAAACTGAAAAGCATTAAAATGACCAACGCTGAAAATGTAGTCACATATCTTACCAGGTTGACACGGGTGAGAGATGAACTTGGAGATGTTGGGGAAGCCATTGCTGACAGTGAACTTGTGAGGACAGCATTGAATGGGGTGACCAAACAATGGGTTGTTTTTGTTGAGGGCATTGTGGCTAGGGAGAATCTTCCCAAGTGGGAACGTCTTTGCGATGACTTTGTTCAAGAGGAGACCCGGAGAGGTTATGTGCATGGCAGTTCATCTACTAGTCATGATGAGGAGAATGTGGCTCTTGCTGCCAACAGCAAGAAGAAATTCAAAAAGGGTCCTAAGGGAGGAAACAAACCAAAGAGTGAAGGCAAGAAGGACATGAGCAAAGTCACGTGCTTTGCATGTCACAAGTTTGGGCACTATGCAAGACAGTGTCCTAATAAGAAGAAGAAGCAGATAGCAGCTTCAGCAGAGGTGGAGGAGTTTTCCGCCAAGTTCGATAAGGAGTTTTCCTTAGTGGCATGTCTTTCCACTAGGGCCACTCATTCCAGTGTGTGGTATATTGACAGAGGTGCCTCCCTCCATATGACAGGTGTTCGAGAGCATTTGACAGATCTTACACAGATTGGTGATCTTGAGGTAGTGCTTGGAGATGACCGAGTGGTCAAGGCAGTTGATAGTGGGGCAATATCATTTCAGAGAGAGTCTCTACCTCCCATGTTGTTGAGAGATGTCCTATATGTTCCTGGCTTGAAGAACTTGATTTCAGTTTCTACTATTGAGGAGAGGGGTTATGAGGTGTTGTTCCATGATACACAGGTGCCCCTATTTCCCAAGGGGTCCAGTATCACTTCGGCCAAAGTGATTGGGATTCGACATGAGAAGTTGTACAAGCTCATGTTTTAGCCAACTAGTGCATTATTTCATACTACCGGCAGCAGTGATCTTTGTGAGCTATGGCATAGGAGGATGGCCCATTTGCATCATGGGGCTCTAAGGATACTAAGGGAGATTGTGACCAGAGTGCCAGAGTTCAATACAGAGCACCAGGAGTTGTGCAAGGGGTGTGCTTTGGGAAAGTACACCAAGACTGCTTTTCCAAGAAGTGACAGCAGAGCAACAGGTATACTTGATCCGATTCATTATGACATATGTAATGTCCCCATTTTGGGACATTATAACATTACAACATTTCAGTGTGTTATGCCTACTCGAGTAGCCAGATAGGGGTGACAGAGAATTCGGAAGATATTGAGGGGTTTATTTGGGCCCGACTTGTATCATTCATCATCAGGATCCATTCCGCACAACTGGGCTTTGGTTTCGTTGCATTCCGACGATTTCCGTAATTTTGAGATTTTATGGGTCATATCTTAATTAAATTCACTAAGAAGGTCATAATGGGCATATTACTTGGAGAAACCTCTTAGTGTAATAGCTCATCGGAATCGGGAGGAAGAGCATTACAAGATAANGGAGTTTTCCTTAGTGGCATGTCTTTCCACTAGGGCCACTCATTCCAGTGTGTGGTATATTGACAGAGGTGCCTCCCTCCATATGACAGGTGTTTGAGAGCATTTGACAGATCTTACACAGCTTGGTGATCTTGAGGTAGTGCTTGGAGATGACCGAGTGGTCAAGGCAGTTGATAGTGGGGCAATATCATTTCAGAGGGAGTCTCTACCTCCCATGTTGTTGAGAGATGTCCTATATGTTCCTGGCTTGAAGAACTTGATTTCAGTTTCTACTATTGAGGAGAGGGGTTATGAGGTGTTGTTCCATGATGCACAGGTGCCCCTATTTCCCAAGGGGTCCAGTATCACTTCGGCCAAAGTGATTGGGATTCGACATGAGAAGTTGTACAAGCTCATGTTTTAGCCAACTAATGCATTATTTCATACTACCGGCAGCAGTGATCTTTGTGAGCTATGGCATAGGAGGATGGCCCATTTGCATCATGGGGCTCTAAGAATACTAAGGGAGATTGTGACCAGAGTGCCAGAGTTCAATACAGAGCACCAGGAGTTGTGCAAGGGGTGTGCTTTGGGAAAGTACACCAAGACTGCTTTTCCAAGAAGTGACAGCAGAGCAACAGGTATACTTGATCCGATTCATTATGACGTATGTAATGTCCCCATTTTGGGACATTATAACATTACAACATTTCAGTGTGTTATGCCTACCCGAGTAGCCAGATAGGGGTGACAGAGAATTCGAAAGATATTGAGGGGTTTATTTGGGCCCGACTTGTATCGTTCATCATCAGGATCCATTCCGCACAACTGGGCTTTGGTTTCGTTGCATTCCGACAATTTCCGTAATTTTGAGTTTTTATGGGTCATATCTTAATTAAATTCACTAAGAAGGTCATAATGGGCATATTACTTGGAGAAACCTCTTAGTGTAATAGCTCATCGGAAATAAGATGATGAGAAGTGACTTTCAGTGGCCGGAGAAGCCATCAGGATGGATAAATCACTTTTTAGAGGCAAAATGGTTAATTAATTAATTAATTAAGTGATTTAATCAAGGAATAATAAAATAAAGTAAGTCACTTGGAGGGAAAAGGTCAACAACGAATTAGGGTTTCGAGAAGCTATAAAGGAAGGGTAAAGCAACCTAATTCATTATGTATTGTTATGATTTGATGTTGAGAGTTCCCAGAGGAGGAAGAGAGCCAACCATATTGTTTTGTGGATTTCTAGAGGAAACAACCACCATTGATCGGTTTCGATGTTGAGAGACACACCCTAGCCCATCGGAGATACCATCCAGGTATTTCACCGTACTTTTCAGGAGTATCCATATCAAAGTGTGCAGCTCAGCCAGTGAGGGCACAAGTCAGTTTGAGGGTTTGGAGAGCTGCACGAAATCCGAGTCCAGATTGCAGTTTCCTTCCAACCCATTTGAGATCCAGCCAGGGCACTTCTATTGAGACATCTATCATCGGATTCTGACGATGGAATCTTGCATATCGCCTCATCCAGCCATTTAGGGCGCAGCTCTTCCGGACAGACATTTGGGGTTGCATGCAGAGTATCAGAGCAGATCTGAGCAATTCCTTCCGACCCAGTTCCGCATTTGGCGAGACAATCATTTTGAGCCATATAGCATCAGATTCCGTTGGTGGAATCCTTTGGGGCGCATCCAGTGTCCTAGGAGGTGCGCAAACCCCCCAGGGGGTCCAGATCCAGTGCCTCAGAGACCAGATCCGAGATCCAGCACTCAACCATTTCAGTCTAGAGGCCAAGGCACTTCTATTGGAGCAGTTTCCATGGCATTCTGACGGTCCATTCTTCCGGACGAGTTTTCCAGCTGGTAGCAGTTATCGTACTTCTCCAGAATCGCATATTTTGTCGATCTATCCGTGCATGCATCAGATCTGCTATCATCTTCTAATCACAGGTATTTTTATGTTATTTGCTTGTATTCCAGTGATGATCCATGAGATCTAGCTGACGTTTATATTCTATATTTCCAGTAGACTATTTTATTTCCATGCTAGAACCGTATAATACATGATATTGGGCAGTTGATGTTCTTTACTTCTGCATGCGTCCTTTATATGTTGTTAAAACCATAAATATGCAACATGCACATGCAATAACCAACATGCACATGCAATAACCCACATGCACATGCAATAACCGTCAAGATCTCAAACATACAACTGAAACGCATCCAGAAACCCCCAGTGTATCAGATCTGCAAGACAGAACAATAGATCAGTAGCAAATATCTTGATCAACGGGATCAGGGATATTTCAACGTATGTGGTCCTATGTCTTCTGCATCTTTGAGTGGTTGTTTATACTATGTCATATCATTGATGACTTCTCTCAAAAGTCTTGGATTTTCTTCATGAAGACCAAACGATAGGTTTTCAATCGGTTCTAAGAGTTTAAAGCTCTTGTGGAGAACCAGACTGGGACAAAAATCAGAGTACTGAGGACAGACAATGGGGGTGAGTATACCTCCAAGGAGTTTAATGACTTCTGTGTAGGAGAGGGCATCAGGAGGGAGTTGATTGTTCCTTACAACCCATAGCAAAATGGGGTTGTTGAGAGGAAGAACAAAGCCATAGTTGGGGTTGCGAGAGCCATGTTGCATGATCAGGGGTTGCCACTTTTTCTTTGGGTCGAGGCATGTTATACTGCAATCTATCTGCAAAACAAGAGTCCACACAGAGCATTGGGGGACAAGACTCCTGAGGAGGCTTTCTCTGGGAAGAAGCYTGATGTTGGGCACTTTAGGATTTTTGGGTGCCTTACATATTCACATGTCCCTTCTGAGAAGAGGACAAAGCTAGAACCCACGGCAGAGAAGGGGATTTTTGTTGGGTATAGCGAGACTTCAAAGACTTTCCACATATACATCCCTTGCTTGAGGAAGACAGTTTTGAGAAGGGATGTGAGATTTGAGGAGGATGGAGCCTTTAGGAATTCACGAGGGACTGAGAGGGGTGAGCAGTCATCACCTCAGATTCAGGTGAGTCCACAGCAGACTTCAGTGACACAGAGTTCAGGACCACCAGCATCGGTGACGACTAGTCCACAGGTTACAGGGCCACAGATGTCAGGATCACAGGTTACTGGTCCACAGGTTTCAGGATCGAGTTCTCCAGATTTTACTTCAGGTTCACAGTCTTCAGGTGATGGGGTTGAGCAAGGAGAGTCCCCTCCACGGGACACTACTTCAGAGAGGAGGAAGCCCAAGTGGCTTCAGGACACTTTGAGGAAGGCACAAGGTTCAGTGGGGAATATCGGGCAGGCTATGAGGGAGAGTAAACCCCCTGAGAGATTTTGCAGCTACATTGCGATGGTGAGCAGCATTAGGGAGTCTGAACCTTCCACTTTTGAGGAGGTTGTTGGCAGACAGGTTTGGAGAGATGCCATGATGGAAGAGTACAGTTTCATCATGAAGAATGATGTTTGGGAGATTGTTCCTAGACCTGAGGGGAAGTCAATGGTGACTTCCAGGTGGCTCTACAAACTCAAGTATGCTGCAGATGGCAGCGTTGAGAAGTACAAAGCTTGTTTTGTGGCTCAGGGGTTCTCACAGGTTGAGGGAGTTGACTATGATGAGACCTTCGCTCTGGTTGCTAGATATACCTTGATCAGGGCAGTGATCCAACGGAGATGGGTTGGAAGATCCATCATATGGATGTGAAGACCGCATTTTTGAATGGTCTTATCTAGGAGGAGGTGTACATTGAGCAGCAATTGGGCTTTGAGGTGCATGGGAGAGAGTCTCATGTGTGCAGACTAAAGAAGGCATTATATGGGCTGAAACAAGCTCCCAGAGTTTGGTATTCTAGGATTGATGCCTACTTGCAGCAGTTGGGCTTTGAGAAGAGTGAGGCGGATCCCAACCTGTGGTTGGAGAGGATCCTCTCATACTCTTGCTATATGTTGATGATCTTTTCATTACAGGGGCTGAGAGACTCATTACTAGTTGCAAGGAGAGCCTTGCTTCAAAGTTCAAGATGACAAATATTGGATTGATGCATTATTTTTTGGGATTGGAGGTTTGGCAAGAGCCTGGACACATCTTCCTGGGACAGGGAAAGTATGCTTGTGACATTCTGAGGAGATTCCAGATGGAGGATTGTAGGCCCATGACCACACCCATGATTACTAACTGGAAGAAGCTTCATGCTTTTGAGTCACAGTTGGTTGATTCCACTTTATATTGTCAGTTGATCGGTTCATTGATGTATTTGGTCAACACCAGACCAGATATTTGTTTTGTTCTCAATACTCTTAGTCAGTTCATGGTGGAGGCTAGGAGAGTGCATTGGGTGGCAGCAAAACATGTGCTCATCTATCTTTGTGGTACAGTGGATTATGGCCTGGACTATCTAAGAGGGGATAGAGTTCGATTGGTGGTCTATACAGATTCAGATTGGGAAGGATGTGTCAATGACAGGAAGAGTACTTCTGGATGTTGTTTCGAATTGGGCTCAACAGTGGTGACTTGGTTCAGTCGGAAGCAAAAGTCAGTGGCTTTGAGTTCTACAGAGGTTGAGTATATGGCTTCCAGTCAACCCAGTTGTGAGACCCTTTGGCTTCGCAAGTTGCTGGTGGGGATTATTTGGTGTGCAATTTAGACCCACTATGATTTAATGTGACAACCAGAGTTGTATTAAACTCTCTGAGAATCCAGTTTCACGACAGGTTTAAGCACATTGAGATTCGATATCACTTCATCTGAGATTATGTTCAGGGGGAGCAGTTGAGCTACAATACATATCTACAGATGAGCATGTTGTGGACATACTCACCAGAGCCTTGGGCAAAGGCAAGTTTGTATTCTTCAGGGACAAGCTTCGAGTGGTGAGTAACACTTTCCTCGGTAAGAGGGAGTGTTAAAATAATTAAAAAGTACCTAAGCAAGTGTTTCTCATCACCTAGGCACCTAAGCGGTGAAAAAGTGCCTATAGTGGACCCTAGTCATTTAATTTATGAGATGTAAATAAAAAGCAACTTTTTGGACTTAGGGAAAGTGGGTGACTTAAGTGATTTAATCTCCACCATTCATCTCATCTAATCTCAACCGTTGGATGAGATGACCCTTCACCTTCTTTGTCATTGAGCTGATTAGGGTAAGGAGGGCACACCCTTTTGAGAGTAGTTGAAGCATTTTGTTCATGAGTTTTGGAGAGCAGGAGAAGAGAGAGAGGTTGAGCTTGAGAAGGAGCAGGTTGTTGAACATTGGCACGAATCCCAAGGCAAAGGTACAACACAGATTCCAAGGCAGAAGGTACAACCAGCTACATGTCGTACGGTACAGATTTTGAGAGGCCATACAACTAAAGAAAAGGACAGTCCATATAGCAAGGTACAGCATGCACTTCAAGGCAACGTGGCACAGATTTTTAAGTGTATTTAATGCTGTAAAATCCGTACAAACTCAGAAAAGAGGGCACGAATATTGAGTCTGTACAGCATTTAATGCTGAGACAGTCGTACAACAGTACGGATTTCTGGCACAAAAATCGAGGAACAGTACATACAGCATTTAATGCTGAGACAGTCGTACAACAGTACGGATTTCTGGCAGATAAATCAAGGAGCTGCAGTTTGGGGATTTTCTGAAGGAGATTTGCTAAAAAAAATCTGAGATAAGTTTGTGTAATTTTGCTGTGAATATTTTGATGTAACAGAAGATTTCTCTGAGCTCATAAAATAATAAAATTCCCTCTCTCACTGGTTTTTCCCTTGTGGGTTTTTCCAGGGTCAAGTTTGACCAAAAATCTCTGTGCAATTATTTTTTGAATGTGGTGTTGCTGATATATTTTATTTCTGCATTAAATGTTGTTCAGAATCCTCATGTTTCAGTTCTGAAAATGTTGTTTATATGCTGAGTAATTATGGCTGTCATAAAACTGGGTTTTGGGCATTAAACACTGATAAAAATCAGCGAGACTTCAAACTGGGTGGGGTCTGAAATTTTACAAGCATTCTCATTAGACTCGTTTTGTTGCAAGAAACTTGGATATGTGCTTAGAATCAAGCATGCATGCCCTAAAACCCTAACTACTAAAAATAGCATTGTCATGAAAGTTGAAATTGCTTGCATGTCGCCCAAAATAGACTCATCAGCATTGTGACCTCGCAAGGACCAAGGATATGTATCTATCTCTGTCATGCGGCCCTTGGAACTCTGGCTCCTAGAAAATAGGAGAACTGCTAAAAATAGCAAGTTCTTTGAATACGATGAAACTCAATGTTTGGCAAGATCTGATCAATATGTAATCTTGGATGCACCTATGAATGAACCAGCATGATGAATCTGTTGATGTTTGGTAGCTACAGGAGGAACTATCCCTCCTAGATGACCTTTCTTAGATGCGGAGAAGATTCTGGAAGCAAGAGATCCATTGGACAGAGGTTGAAACACCCCAAAAGAGAAGTCGACCCAAAAGAATTAGAATAATGAAGTGGCACCTTTCGAGAGAAGAAGTTGGCCCAGTCTAGTGGCCAGGAAGACTATGAATAGAGGACGTCTTGGCTCATTTGTTCACTCACTCACACTCTCTCATCCACCCAGAAGCAAGGCGTAAGTTTGGAGAAGGTGACACGGTGGTTGCAGTTGTTCAATTCATTCTTGTTCAATCTTTTGGTACTCTCTCTCTTATGAGCTACTCCTTAAGGAGGTGCACCATCTTAGTATAGAGCTATTGTTGCAATTGTGGTGGTGTTTCTGGTTGTACTAGCCTTTGAGCTAGGGCTTATCTGTTTTGGACTTGCTTTCTGAACGGAATCTATCTAAGAAAGGTTGTTGGGTTTTTTCCCCATTTGGGGTTTTCCCAAGATAATTCTCTTGTGTTCTTTTGTCTCTGTTTATGGTGATATTGCTCAGTATATGATAAACAAGTTAATGGTAATGAAGTAAAAGAACACTACTACTCTATAAGTAAAGAAACACTAACAGGTTATGGGCCCAACCTCGTCAAGCTCGTTGAGCACTAACCCCAAAGTCGTTGGGATTTTTCTTTACATAGAGCAGTGCGCCCTACCCTAGCGCACCCCCTGAAACCCTTAGACTGCAGTTTGGCGAAGTTTGGAAAATTGGGAGTTCTTCCAGTGCTAGGGTTTCTACCAATGAAAATGTCAACCAGCATGAGAGTTGAAGATAGATTGGATGGAGCAGATAACTTCAAATCCTGGAAGCATTCTAGAAGAGAATGAAATATTGGATCATGTCAAGCAGATACTTCCAGAACCAGAAGAAGAAGACGCCAAAACAAAGTTCGGGAAGAATAAGGTCAAGGCCAAGAGGATCTAGACAGACTCGATTAAGGATCTTAGATCTAGAGCTCTCAGAGGAAACCCAAGAGTTGAAGGCAGCAGTGACAATTCTCCTACACTAGAGAACAACTCAAATAGGTCAACAGCAGCAAGAGTCCAAGTTTGCATATCAGGTTTGATATTTTATATTGTTGCAGCTTAAGTAAGTATTGTAATTAGAATAGCAGTCTTTAGAGTTCTATTATTGGTATTGGTATCAAATGTTTAATAACACTTGAATATTATTGGTATGATTTGCATATCAGTAAATGCTCATTGGTCCATATTAATGATGCACTTGTTTGCAAAATGAAATTGATCTCTTCTAGGAAGTGTTGTTGTCTTTTGTTCTTATTCCGGGCAGGTTACCATAGAAGAATGATTGGTCACAACAGTGAAAGAGTGTTGAAAAGTGTTATTCTTATTATTGTATTGATTCATGTTCAAAGCAGGTCACAAGTGATAGCTCTGAGAAGAAGCTATTGTGATGATTATTCTCAATCTTGTTTTATTATTATAAGAATGTTATTCTTGTCTATTGTTTTTTCCCATGTTATTGCTCTTGTTTCGGGCAGGTCACAAGTGATAGCTTTGAGAGGGAGCTATAATGACGATTGCAGGAGGCAACATGAAGCAGACTATCCAAACATAGAGTTGTGTACACGATCGTACACAACCATGTCACGAAGGAAGGAGGACGAAGTTAGAACCTTCTGGCAAGAAGGGTACTTTTGCGGATACAGAGTATCTCATATGGAGATCAATTGTTAGGAGCAGAAGGCTCCGAAGATGACCGTACAAATCCATCTAGTTCAATCGATCACTCTTTATATCATCGGGAAGAGTCTGTAGAGCCAGAAGGGCCTACCCAGAAAAGATGCAGCGACCAGGGAGAGACCAAAATGTTCTCATGATACTTTGCAGGATGCAAAGGAGATACAGATGTATGGCATTGATGAGTCATATCATGAAGAGAAACAGATGGCTCCATTAGTGGTGAGGCCAGTGGCCCCACCAAGTTCCAGCTCAGTAGGAGCCAGAGTTCAGAGGGAGTCAACCCTCGGGATCCAGTAGGGAGGTGCAGCCTCCCAATACAATACATAGGAGATCGGACTTCAGAGGATGTCAGCAAGTTGCAGCGGAAGAAGGTGGCTCCGGAGATCACATAGACTCAGATGGAGTCAAGCTTCAAGAGGGAGTATGCAGACTAAGAGTCAACTTGATCTCAGAGAGAGTCAGTGACTTAGAGACTTTCATTCAAAAAGTGCTCCTCCTTAGATTCAGATGGGAAAGAGAGATGTCTTCCAGGACTGACAAACAGGTATTATGAATTGAGGAGGCTAGATCGAAGCTTCATAGGCTTCGAGCAGATATGAGATCTCCTAGGAGGATTCCCTTGTCTCAATGGTAGAAGAGGAAGCCAGTCAGAAGGACTGGGATATGGATTTTTCCTTGGTTTCGAGACTAGAAGGGAAGTCAGTGGTGACTTCCAAGTTGATCTACAAGATCAAGCATGCTGCAAACAACGACATAGAGAAGTACAATGCGAGATTTGTGGCTAGAGAATTCTCCCAGAAAGAGGGAGAAAATTATGACAAGACACTTGCTCCAGTAGCCAGAAGAAGTGTACATAGAGCAGCCACAAGATACATGAGGAGTCTCATGTCTGCAAATTGAAGAAGGCTTTGTACAGGCCTAAGCAGGCACCCAGGGCATGATATGCCAAATCAGACAATTACTTGATGAGCTTGGGAATGGTTTTCCATTGATCCTATATGTGGATGACCTGTTTTTTACAGGAGATGAGAAGCTCATAGTTGGGTGCAAGAGGGAGCTTGGATCAGAGTTCGAGGTGGAGGATCTAGGTCTAATGCATTACTTCTTGGGATTGGAGGTGTGGCAGAGATCAGATGAGATTTTCCATAGCCAAGGAAAATATACTATTGAGATCCTGCAGAGATTCGGGATGATGGATTGCAAGTCCATGACCACACCCATGACGATAAATCTAAATCTCTTGAGTGATTCATCTTCAGATTTGGTGGATCCCACGATGTAAAGATAGTTGATTAGATCATCGATGTACCTAGTTAACACCAAGTCGAACATATGCCTTGCGATGAATGCCTTGAGTTAGTACATGGTTGAACCTAGACATTGGATGGCAGCAAAACATTTGTTGAGGTACCTACATGGTACGATTGGATATGGATTGAGATCTGTTTCGGGAGGAGATGTGAAGCTGCAGAGATATACAGACTCTGACTGGGCAGGGAGTGCAGTGGATCGGAAGAGTACTTCTGGATGTTGCTTCAGTTTGGGATCAGTGTGATCTCATGGTTGAGCAGGAAGCAGACATCAGTGGCACTCAATACAACAGAGGCAGAGTATATAGTAGCCAGTATTGCAAACCGTGAAGCAATCTGGCTTCGAAAGAATCTTGCAGGACTTCATCAGAGACATGATGCAGAAGGGAGCAATAAAGCTCCAATACACATCCACAGATGAGCAGGTTGCAGACATTCTCACCAAGCTTTTGTCCAAGGCGATGGACAGATGAGTAGCATCGGGCAGACATTCTCCCAGATTGGTCATGCTGATTTGACCAAGGGAGAATGATACATTCACTCACAGGATTAGCCATGTTGACTTGGCTAGTGGTGAATGGCCCAGGCGCAGTCTTTCTCCTGCTAGTCATGTTGATTTGACTAGGAATGAAAAAGACTCGAGGTGCTCCAAAGAAAAGCTTGGCGTGATGCAAAATGTACACCCTTGTTGAGAGGGAGGTGTGTCGTTTCTTCTCATGTCAGCTAACCCTTCTAGCCAAGGGTTCCCTAGATCAGTCATGTGAGGTGACGGAGGGGGTAATGCATTGTCGGACCTGATGAGAGAAGAAACATCACACGCATAGTCATGAGGACTATGGGAGTAGCTTCATGCTACTGGATGAGACTATAACTATGGTTGATGGCATATTGTAGTAGTT
>JZKD02S0051068.1:0-21345 GCA_000966675.3 Picea glauca | reverse complement strand
AGCTTTCAAGGTGTTGTTCCAGAGTCTATACTTAAGGCTTAGAAGTATAGTGTCTAGGCATCCAAAAGTGGGTAAAGGGTGGAGAAGAGAGAAATGTAAACCTTCGGCAAAGGAAACTAAGGGAGATTTCTACATTGGTGTTTTCTAGCTTCCAACTGTTCCTGGATGGTGATATCTTGTTCAATCGTTGCCCATGAACATTCAAGTTCAACCCGGGTACTAGTTGTTTTAAGAATAGTATCGAAAATGTTTAAGGCAATGTGCGTTTGATTTGATAATCCAGGTTCGATATTAGGTTGTGTTGGTACAGGGACAGTCATGGAGGAATAGTAAAATAAGAAAGACTTCGGAGAGAAATTAAGTGTTGTCTCAACTTGGTCATGTAAAAGAGAATTTATGGTTTCGGAAATAAACGGGGTGCAAATAAAAGGCTCTTTCCCGTAACTGAGTTATATCTTAATAAAATGTATGAGGTAGGAGAAAAACATTTAGCTGTCTATGATGTAAGGCTCCTATCAAGGGAGAATATCACGTATAAACGGGAGAAGAAAACTGTAAGGAAATAACCCGATGTAGCATAAAGTATGTATAGAATTCTGAAAGTGTTGACTGGTCTTACACCTGTTGATAGCTGGTATAGAGGAAAAACAGTAAACAATTACAGAAAACCAAAATTCATTCGCTATAGTAGTAGTCATACTAAATTATAACAAAGCATTCATCAGTTATGAATATGAAATGAAATGAAATATGAGATACAAGGAAACAAACTCATAACACAATTGTGACGGAATTGAGAATCTTCATATTTGCTTTATATTAACTCTCAAAATGTAAAAACTTTGTTACAATCGACACAAAAAGGTCCAGCCCTTTTTTTTTCTTTCTGTGGTGTATTTATACAGTTTTATAAATAAGATAGAATCTCAATCGTTACAAAATTTTGGTTATGATAGGGAGGAGAGAAACCACTCCATTTCTTCTTCTCTATCTTCACTTGGTGCCAGACGTTTGTCCTCATGCATGCTTGATACAGGTGACACATATTTCAACCAGCTCAGATATCAGCCTCGACAGTTCTGCTTGACAGCTAGCTTCAAAAAAGTAACATTCTCGGGCTAACTTCGGTAGCGTGTCTTCCATCTGTCTATCTATGATGTCGATAGAGCATAATTGCGTGCTTGGTTTAATCATAGATTTGTTTATTTGGACTATGTCCACCATAGTCACTTGGGAGATCTCAGCCGAATCTCTTTCCTCTTTTTCCTTTAGATCAAGCGAGATTTTTGCCATATTCATTTGCATCAATGCCTCGGCATTACCTCTGCTATCAATGCCTAGCAGATCGCCATCTATAAAACTAAATGACTCTTCTAAGGAATTCGTTACCCTTTTGTCTTGCAGCTTTCCTTCCGTGATGTTGTGCTCCCATTCTTTTAATAGAATGTTTCCCCTGGTCTGCTCCAAAATGGTGAACCTGGGAGTACCTCCCGAAACTCTGTTGCTTGTGGCTATCACAGCCTCTTGGAAGGCGACATGTGCTACTCCAGCTTCCCTTTCTCTAGCAGATAAGTTCTCCAAAACCTGGGTAACTAGAAAATAGTTGTCACGGATTACTTCTACCTTGGCGAGTAAATTTCATTGGGCCACAAAGACTCTGCTTCGAATCTCCATCGCTTGGGATTTAAACATCCCGATGTTTATCATTCTACTCTTAGTGATCTCCAGCCTAGCCTGTAGCTGTTCGATCAAATCCATTTGTTGGCTCGCTTGCATATGACCATCCTGGACAACCAGTTGTGCTTGCTCGAGCTTAGTCTTGAGTAGCTCTATCTCATTTTTATTGGCCAACCTGGCCTGCTCTATTCCTACGCTCGCCTGGTCTTTGGCAGTCTCTATTGTTGTGGCTAGTCTAGCTTCAAGGGTCTTGATGAGGTGATTTTTTCATTTAAGTTGTTTTTTTAAAAGTCCCACTGAAAATTGATTCGTCGAGGCATATTCTCCTAATGTCCCTGCTATTTCAGTCGTGAATTGTTCATTATTTTTATCTTTTCCATCAGTTATAACTTTGTATTTCTTGTTCGTTGACTCTCCTTCCTGATAAAATTCCCTTTTTACCACTGCCTTTCTCTTCTTATTGAAGAAAAACTCATTCGGAGGGAGTTCTTCTACCCTTATAGGCCTCAACTCTTCATTGAAGATCCATCCTACATCAATATTTCCCTGAGTCAACTGCAAGGGAGTAACTGATGTGATAGGTTCTCTGACCTGCTTTGCTGATTTTCCTGGAGTAGTAACCGGACTCTGCTTCTTCGGAGGGTTGGGAGTCTTTATTTCTTCTTTCGAATTCTTGGTTTTCTCTCCCTCATCCTGGTGTTTTTCTTGATCGGGGTTCGCATCCTCAGAGCCTTCGACATATTTTTGTTTGACCTCCACCGTAGTTGGACTCTCACCCCGCAACACTGCGGGAAGACAACTGCGTTGATGTTCTTGGAACTTCAGAACATTGGCTCTCTCCTCGGGTGCCAAGGTTTGTATCCAAGCTAGAATCTTGGCATAGGACCTTGCACCTCGAAAAATGTCATCCGAGTGTGAATTCGCGTGCTCAAATCTCTTGAGCCCACAACTGGCCAAATGATTTCTCACGACCCTTTGCGGATCATGCTTCTTGTATTCAATGAGGACCAAATTTAGGTCTTCCAAGGCTACTGCCTCATCTTTGGCATGCTCGAAATCTAATAAAGAATAAGAATTTAAATGAACAGGAAAAGGTGGCCATACCTTCTTTGAGTATCCCTTAAGCTCTTTGCTTATACCACCAATTACTGTTTGCCTAGCAACCTCATGACAAGCCAACTTGTTGAGAATGAACAATGGCAATGCATGTGGGGGAACTGAAGCCTCGAAAACTCTAAGATATGAAAATTCAGCTTGTTGAAACAGACCTTGAATTTTTGACCTGGAGGATAAAACATTTTGTATCTTTGAGTCTTTGCATTTTATAAATTCATAAAGAAAAAATTTCATCTCTGACGAATTCGCAATGCCCTTATAGTTCATTTTTGGACAAAGAATGATAAAACTCTAAACGAATATAAGTTTTCCAATACTACGTGAAATAATCTTTTTAAAACAGACGTTGATTTAAAATTTAAAGAACTTAAATTTACATCGCGATATCGGGATTCGAAGTTTTGAGTGAACAAATGTTCAATACAAATTAAATAGCGAAATCTCGATTCCCGATTTCCTGATACATTAATCCTAAATTAAAAACATCATTTACTTAAATCAAAAAGCGTTTAAACTTTAAGTTAATATCATCGCAAAATAGAGATTCAGGATTTTGCAAGAACAAAGAAACTTGTCATCGTATTTTTCGATTTCCCGATACATTAATCCTTAAGTGAAGATTGGAATTAATATAAGCACTGTTAAGCATGATTAAGATTAAATAATCATATCGGAATATCGGAGTTCGTTGTTTTGTGAACAACAGTTTTCATGACATTAGAATTCCCGATTTCCCGATCCCCGATTTCCCGATGAATGAAACCCCGAAATTTTATTAATCTGGATTAATTAAGATAATAAAAAGATTTTAACTTAAACAATACATCGCGATTTCAGCTATCGGGATTCTTCGATGACTTGTTTCCTTGACATCAAAAGTTCTGAAACTCCGATAAGAATGTTTTCAAATGTAAATCAAGATTAACGCTAATTAATCATTCTTAGAAACAAGGTTTAAGGTTTAAACTTTTGATAAATAATCTTTAATGCGACATAGTCCGATTTGATAAGTCTCTATTATATTTGAAAATATCGGGAAAGCTCAAGTACAAACATTAAATGTATATATTCGGGAATATCTTTTGCATTAAGAGACTTAAATTCATAATAGAGGTACAAATCTCAATACTATCATGATATACTCAAAATAAATTTTTGAAACGTTCATGTTATCATTTCAAATCTAAATTCCGCTCTATTACAGGTTTTCAAGTGAATGCAGAGCTATGGCACCCAAGAAGGCTTCGAAGAAAAATGAAGAGAAACCACAAGGTGATATTATTTCAGACACTACAACAGCTGGGGTACACAATGTCAAGTCATGGAATGGAATTGCTGAAATACTAGAAGAGGAGTTGAAATATGCGGCCACTGATTCGGATAATCACCTCCGAGATATCGCTGAGACCGAGCTTCATAAGGTTGTTGCGTGCCTGAGACTCGTTTCATATACTTATATGATCGCCTGGGCACTGGATAAAGTAGACATCCCGACCAGAAGTATTTTGAATGAGCAAGGAGCTGTTATCAGCTCATTCAGGCCTGAACATATCCAAGTAATGCATAAGCTCTCGCCCAATTATAGACACACTTATAATTCTGAGTTTGTAGCTGCATTTCAAAAAAAAGAGTGTATTGAAGGTGGCCAAACATACCCTGACATGATAAGAGGATGGGCCAGAGTTGAAAACAAGTTTAGGGCTGATGTACACAGAATTTATGCCACAGCTTCCGTGAATGAATATATGGTGTATGTAGTAATGATGTTATGCAGACTTTTTGGAAGAAAGGACCCTTTCCACTTCAATGCAGACTGGACACCTTTCTTAGAGGAAGTTTCGGAGGGACGCAGTTTCAATTGGCACAAAATTCTATCAGATAAACTTACATCAGAGGTCATGAATTACAAAGCAGCCAGGTCAAAAGGACAGCCAGTAGCATTTTATATGGTAGCTTATATAACGGATGCCATTTGCTTCATGACTCCTTTCCCACTTATGAACTGGAGTTGGAATATTTCTTGCCCAGAGCCTGTCCATAAGTACCATTCAACTCTCTGGGAGGAAAATGCAAAAAACGCTTTTTATGAAATTTGTCATTATGTAATTATCCCTCTGCACAAATTATTCCTTGGTTGCGAACCCCCTCGTATTTCTAATACCATCACAGAAAACCTCAAAACAGTCGCTGACTATTTCATCGAGGAAACTTTCTCCTATGTGAGGGTTTATGGTTGTTCCATTCCGCCTCATGCACTTCCAAAAAATTTACCAGACAGGTTGATATGTAGAGAAGTGGCTTATCAGTTAGTAAATGGTGGTATTGGGCTAGAATTAAAAGCTTAACAGAAAAAGGCATGGCCATCTTTTCCTATTTATCTAGGAAAATTTGTTCTATTAAATATAGGTCATTCTAAGACAGAAGCCGAATCAATGAACGAGGTGAAATTAGTAGATATAGAACACAGGAAACACAACCCATACCAAATAGTCAGTCGGCATTTCACACAATGTGGTTTGAAAGCATATGAACATGAATTTTCAGTTTATGATGATGTTTTTAGAAATGCTAAATCTTATGAGGAAGTTCAGAGAAGAGTGCAAACCTTGTCACCTGATGCACAGGTGGGGTTTGAATCTTTTCAAAGAAATAGAAGACAATGTCTGCCAAAAATCTTACAAGGCGAAATGTCAACATCAGCACAAGAGCAAGAAACAATCCCTCTGGGGTTTGAAACCATCATTCAGTATAATGCAAGTGACAAAGATAAATTGGAAGAGTCTAAAATACCTCCTCAGAATATAGAGGAATCTCAGACCAAAGAAACACAGACAGAAAAGGGAAAAGGAATAGAAACAAGCATTATAGACCTTGATGATATTCCAGAAAAGGTTGGGGGAACAGTTTCACAAGAAATTGGTAGTCCTATTACAGCATTAACTCCATTCCAATCAACTTTTGGAACCCCTCATGAAGGATTTCTATATGTAAATGATTTAGAGCCAATCACCAGAGATGAAATCCCTTCATCGGATTATTTTTTTAGCAAAAAACGAAGAGTTGTCTTGAAACAGGAATTACATCCTGTAGGAGAAAGAATGGTCAAAAAACATAATATCATCATTGATGGAAAGAAGCTAAATGAAGGAGAATTTGCTACAGAGCTAGCAGGAACCATGGGCGCTATAGCATCAGCCAACATGTACTCTATGGGAAATCTAACCACAATGCTAGAGCAAAAGAATCAGGAAATCATGCAGCTACAAGACAGGTTAAAAGAAAATGAAAAAAAAATTGGTTGGGGAATACAAAAGGGTCTAGAACAAGCTAGACTCAAAGACATCCAAGAAATCCAAAAATTAAATGAAAATTTGGATGAGGCAAAAAACATGATACAGGTTACCCAAGAACAAGTGCAAAAGCTGGGCAATGAAAATAAATCTCTACAAGATAAAATCATTTCAATTACTAATCAAGTGATTGAAATGGAACATTTCAAAACTAAAGCATCAGAGATATATGCAAATATTGAGGAAGAACAACAAAAAATATTCTGTAATATGGAAATCATCCAGAATTATTTTCAAGAATCCAAAAGGTCTATGGAAAAGGTAGTGCAAAGAGAAAGAGAAGCTAAAGCAGCAAGAAATTCCTTCCAAAAGATAATAACCTCTTTGCAAAAAGAAGAAACTGGAAAATCACAGAAATTAWCCATTTCGGAGCAGTTGAAAGGAGATATAATGATAAAGGTTTGGGAAACAAAATTGGAAGGATATAAAAGAATGACAAAAGGAGTCAATGAAGATTGTCAAAAGATCTTTGATTCTATTGAAAAAGATTCAGTACAGATCAGGACAGATGGCTTTTCTGAGTTTTTAGGAGAAATCGACATCAACAGGCATCAGCTGAAAATAAAAGAAGAACTTGAAGAAAAGAAAGCGGAGATCTCAAATATTAAAGCAGTCAACATTGCAGAAATTGAGAAGTGGATGATGGCTTCAAGTTCGCAATTGGAGAAAGTTAAATTCACAGAAAAAACAATAGGAAGCCAGTTGCCAGGCTTACAAAGAAGTTTATTTTCTTTTGAATCAAATGAAGTACCCGGGGCTCCAAAAGTCTTGGTAAACGTTTTAGAGAAATATGTTCAATGTATTGAGGCGGAAGAAAGCTCTTCAATACAAATTTGAGATTTTGTAAATAACTGTATTTTCATAATTTTGAAATAAATTGTAAACGGTTGACATTAGTCTATGCAACCGTAATATTAGGAAGTTGGTTAGTTACCAACGAAAGACTTTGATAGAAATGTATAAATATAGTTTCAAGAGGCTGAAACAGGGCTTCAGAAATTTTGGAGAAAGCCAATTTTTGTAATATCAACTTTGAAGTTTATCGGAATCGAAATCTCAAACAATATTCTGGATCTTGCAATTTTTTTACTATGTTTCTTCCCCTGTTTATCATGTTTTGTTAAATTTTCTTTTAAATGTGTGTCTCTAACAAGTGAATCAATTTGAAGTTGTATACATTGTGTTTATCTTTTCAGATTGGTTTGGATGTTGAATGTTTTACAGTGTTTCCTCTGAAAATTGTTTTAGTGATTTTAAGACCTGTAAACTTTCCGTTCCTTAATATCTAATTCTGTTAGAAATATTGTTTTTATTTCATCATCGTTCATTGAAGTATAATATTCTTTCTAGATAAAAGCCTTATATTTCTTTATATTGTGTTCCATCATTTACAACCTCAAAATTGTTGCAAAACCAGGAAACGGCCTTGATTGTGTTTTTACCTTACTGTTTTAGATTTTAAAGTTGTTTCATTAATACCATCTCTAGAAATATAAAGTAACCAATTGATAAAAACCCTTTTACAAAACCTTTAAAAACCTTATCCCCCATGACAGTCCCTAGTGGTAGACAACCAAACGTAGAACCTGGTCTTCAGGATCAAACCAACATTGCCCTAAATCTATTTAATACTATTATGCAAACAGCAACCAATAGGGATGAGTTAGAAAGGTCGTGGGATGCTATCGAACGTGACATTAGCATCCAAGAGCAACGTGAAGCAAGACAAAGACAGTTGAGAAACTGAATCTGATCTAGTTTTCCTTTGTTTCTTTATTTTAAAGTCTTATCATAAAAATCTGTTTCGGATGCCTTGACGGTGTGTTTTATAGCCTTAAAACACAAACTCGGGAACAACACAGCTTCTACATACCAGTCGGCTATGTTGCTCAGATTTGTCACTTTACTGTCCGATATCCTGGGTGGCAGGTGACCGAAAATAGTTACATGCAGAGGCACCATCACCCAGTTGAAGATTTCGTATATGAAATTTGCCGCTTTGTTTTCCCATAATTTTGAATGATAGATGTGTATGGACTCGTCTTCTACTGGAGTCCAACTCTAGATCATTAAGGGAAATGGTATCAAAAAACAAACGGTGTCCATAATGTATGCAGACATGAAGAATGAAGATGCCTTTCCGCTCTCTTTCTGCGCCCGATACTCTGTGACACGACTGGTCAAGCTATCGTATAGTATTTTCACCCAGTCGAAGGAACGGATTTCGGCGACCCGAAACATTAGAGGCACCCATGGAAGAAACAAATGTGAGGTGTCATCTTTCTCGTATAATCTGCATGTCATCATAGCCACATACTTCTATTGTGGTTCTAAGGAGGCTATTGAATATATGTCGTGCCTATCGGCCCTGAACTTCACGGCGTGTGAAACACAGTCTTTTATTAAGCTAAACATGGTTTTATCATACTGTACACATTCCTTCTCTTTGAACTTGTCCAAGAATTCGGTCCCATATGTATAGTTGGACATTACGGGCAACTTATACATGGCTTGCAGATGTTCAGGCTTGAAAATCCCAATGGTGACCTTCTGCTCATTCTTGATGGTTCTAGTTGGTATGTCCACATGGTATAATTCCCATCAGACCATGTCATAATATGGAAGCAATCGTGGCCTGGTTTCTACTTTGTGCATTCCAGATTGGATGACGATCTTATACTTGGTGGTTATATCATCTTTTTCATTGTCGCTGGAGTCATCGGAATAATCTACCAATTCATCCTGCAGAACATCTGAAATGAACGAACAATTTGGGACCGAGTCGATACTTCGAGGCGAAGTATCAGCAACGTTGTCTGAGCCTTGTCCTGAAACCACAACACTGGCTTTGGATGCTTTTCGCAGAGCCATGGTTGGAGATTGTGTTTTAGCTCTTTTGCAATAGAAATACATATACATACAGAAGTCAGCTTGCTCAAAGATAATGTTATCTATGTAATATGAAAATGCATTTGTTATAATAAACCACAACTCTTATATATATTTGAAAACTCGGTACCTTTCAGAACAAGTCTGTCAAATCATGTTTATAAATAAATTTTGCCATAAAAATCCGATATTATATTCATCGATTTGCCCTATTTCCTCATTAATGTCAGTTGGCGTATGGAAAGAATAAGGTTACCTTGTAAATTGTGCAAGCAACGAAACACAGAATATGTATTGATTTATCTTAATTAATCAGGTTTTACCAACGTTAATCAATATTTCAGTACTCATTATATCGAGGATTTTACTTTAACACTTTGAACCTATCACACCCGAGACTGCGATGATCGATTTTGGTTAATAAAAATGTAATCGTGAATAGGAGCTCAATTAATTTCATAATTATTATATTCGCCATATCGCGACTTGGAGCTTCGAAAATAAGCTTTCGGGAGGTTTGCATGTCGAGTTGCGAAACCGCGAGATCGTGATAATACGACTTAATAAAAAGGGAAGATAAACTCTAATTTAGTGATTAATTAATTGCCTTTATATCCTTATCGTGACTTTGCGAGTGGGGGCTGAGATGGTGTAACTTTTAAAAAAGAAAACGCCGAGTGGAAAATTGTCAACAAAACTTTTACCATGGTTTAGCTTTTACTTTTACCCTTGACATGGGTTACTAAAATAAGGACCTCGTGTTCTCGCCTATCGGGGCTACGACGATAAATTTTTGGATTTGGTGAACGTCGAGGTGTGAAAACCCGATGACGCTTAATCATGATTTAGGGAAAACTTTACTCTCGTTACTGCCGTGGGTGAAAAAATAAAGCGATTTCGCCATTTCATAGCTCGAGACGTGTGAACTACATGACTTATAGTATCCGACCTACGAGATCCCGACGTATAACAAAAGAGGAAACATTTTTACGAAAGGTTGGACTCGTATCAAGAGTACAATAATCATCATTGCTCATGTGATAAAGCTTCATAGATCTTGAAACCACAGAGGGAAAATACGAAAACCATCTTTCGATTTCGAGCATTAAGAATGAAATTTGTGACGGGCTAGAAAAATAAGGGCGACTCCAACATAGGCTCCAACTAGGGATCCCGCTTTCTTGTGAGGGAAGAACAGTAGACCACGTGCCAATATTGAGTAAATGGAGTCAATAGCTTCAATCAGGTGAAAAGGTTCCTGAGAACAGGGTAACGAAGGGGAAAAAAGAATTCGTTCTTTACCTTGAAAAGATTTTTCAAACTCAGATACTCTTTTTAAACTTAGTTGTAGTCCCTTTCACGACTTCCCTTTCCCGCTACTAATTTCAGGTCTGCTTTAAGTCAATCGAAACAGTTCTAGGAGACCCAACAGATCTTGCAGTTATTAGCTTGCATCAAAAGAAGAATATTATATGTTTTTAATTGG
The DNA here is from genome assembly GCA_000966675.3 of Picea glauca. Classification (NCBI taxonomy): domain Eukaryota; kingdom Viridiplantae; phylum Streptophyta; class Pinopsida; order Pinales; family Pinaceae; genus Picea; species Picea glauca. The sequence continues at coordinate 10,827 of JZKD02S0051068.1, read as the reverse complement.
GAAGTCACGTCTGAATTTGGGATGTGGATCAGGTTTTAAAAAGCATTGGTTACCAGAGTAGAGTGATATTCATGTATAACAGCCTTACAGATATCTCATATATTGCTTCACTTCCAGCGAGCCTGTTCAGTACCCTGGTGAATTTATCTGTCCCCTTTTACTGAATTTCCTTTCACCACTTCGGAATATATTCATGCATTTAAATGCTGAGACGAGGGCAATCATTTCTGAATTTCCTTTCATCGTCTCTTGGACTAGGTGGGGGCAATCATTTCTGAATTTCCTTTCACCACCTGTCTTATAATTTTCTTTTTAGAGCGCGAAGATGGGGGCAATCAGTTTGTATCAAGGCTGGTATCTGTGTAATATTTTGCATTATAGGTCTGTCAACTTACTTTGATTACTCGGTACAAACCTTCCCTTGACCTTCACAACACCTTCGTTCTTAGGGAGAAAAAGGAAAATAACTTTTTTAGGGCATTCTATTTGAGCAAGCTTCAATCCTCCGATGTTGTTGAAAAACCTAGGAAAGTTAGGATCACTCTAAACGTTCATTCGCTTAGCAGGTGATCGAGTAGTTGTGAAGACCCACTTTCTTTCCACAATCTGCTTTGAAGCTCATGAGGCTAAAATGAAAAACTCTTATCCCTTCATATATGAAATGGAAATATGGTGACTTTTTAAAAGGTAAACCCGAAGATAGAAAGGATGTCAGGTAGTGACTTATTGACTGAAAATACAGAGGCCAAAAATTCAAAACTGACTCTTGTAGATATTTTTGGGGATACTTTACTTTGGTTGACTGTTTTTAAATCGGGTGAATCGTTTAAATTGTCTTAATTTTTTCAAAGATTATTAAACCAAGAAAAAACTATGTTATCCATCAGTTCATCTGATGTTGCTATTTGAGTGAGGTTACCTCGGTTTTCTTTAACAGTCCTTTAGAACATGTCTTTTGAGAAACCTCATTTTTACCTTTTCATTTGAATTTCTTTGCGCAATATGAAATTTCTTAGGTATCACCTGTTAAAGCCGATTTATTTCTGACACCGACTTTCAGTTTACTTCTCCTGCTTGTTTTATATGCAGCTAGAATCTTGTAAGAGGAAAATACGAATATTATCGAGGCTATCCAAAATGTGTCGAAATGTCATGAACGGAAAAAGAAAATCAAGAGCAATGTTTAAATGAAATATATATATATATGTACACGAAATAATTACAATTTTATTTTTATTTTTTTTGTATCTAGCGACTGTCACGTCATATAATGCTTCAGATACCGCCCATTGATAGGGGCATTGAGGAATTGTCCATCTATATTTTCCAGTAGGAAAGAATTTTTTCCTTCCAAAGCCAAGACCCTGAATGACCCATACCAAAGGTGGTCAAATTTACCATGTTTTGTTGCTTCTTCCTTTCTTACATCCCACCTTAACACTAAATCACCTGGGAGGAAATCACTGTCCGTTGCTTTGCGTTCGAATAATGCCTTCATTTTATCTTGGTACTTTTGCATCTTTTCATCTACTTTGACTCTATGTTGTTGAATCTCGATCAGTTCATTTATCCTTCTGGTGACATGATTGGGTTCTTCATTTTGATCTTGCCATAAATTCATCACTGGGAGCACTAGGTTTATAGGTAGCACAACATCGGTCCCATATACCATTTGAAAAGATAAAATGCCAATTGACCTTTTTTTTCTTATGCAATTCTCCCACAATGCATATTTTAAGTGCACATGCCAAGACCTTTTATTTTCATCCAATACTTTCTTGATTATATTTACCAGGATCTTGTTAGATGATTCATCCAATATGTTTCCCTGGGGGTAATATGTTCTGGAATTGCCGAGAACGATGTTATACTTCTGACAGAAACTGATCATATCCATAGATTTAAAAGCTTGGGCGTTGTCAGTAACTATCTTTCGGGGGAAACCAAATCTTGACAAAATGTTGTCTTCTAAGAAATCAATTACCACCGATTCTATTGCCCTTTTGGTTGGGATGGCTTCCACCCATTTAGTAAAATAATATCTTGCGGTTAGGATCCACTTGTGTTGAGCACTGGAATGGGGATTAATCTCGCCTATGAAGTCTAGACCCCATTGTTGAAACGGGGCTTCAGATTTGACTGGAACTAAGGGCAGTGTCGAAAGCTTCTATTTACATGCAAAAAGTTGACAAGGGTTGCAGGCATGCACTTTGGCATTAACGTCCGAGAAACGTTTTGGCCAATAGTATCCAGCCCTCAGAATCTTGTAAGTTGTAACTCTCCAAGCATGATGCCCCCCACAGATTCCCTCATGAAATTCATCTATAACCCACTAAGTTTATGATTCGACTAAACAGACTAGAAGGAAACCGAGTGGATCTTTCCAATATAGCTGACCTTCAACGATACAATATTTAACTCCATGGAGTTTTAAAGTCCTGGCTTTAGATGGTGATAGCTCATTTGGGCATTTTAGAGTTAGCAGGTATGAAACTATGTCTATGTACCAGCCTAACGACATGAACTTCTCTTCGATCTTGTTTGGACTTGTTTCCTCATTCAACTCGTTTAGGTCCATTCCTTCGTCGCCTTCTTGCAGGAAATTGATATCTAGGGCTCTGAAATTCGACTCAGCTAAGATTTTGGCCAGGCCTTTCCCTTTTATCAATTTGGTCGGTTTGACTTCCAGATCAAATTCTTGGATTTTAGCGAGCCATCGCCCTCTTTTCCCATCGCTGTCTGGCTATACCAATATATCTTTCACAGAACTGGTAGGCACATACCCAATTATCTTTGAGTGTAGTACATATGTTCTGAATGCATTTAATCCTTTTACCATGGCGTACGCCTGTTTTTCTATTATATCATACTTCAGTTCTGCGTCTCTAAGGCTCTTGCTGAAAAAGGCAATCGGTTGTTCGAATCCTTCTTTGTTCTTTTGTAGGAGCACTGCGGTGATAGTGTGTTCAGAGGAAAATGAGAAGATAAGAAAATATTTTAGATAGTCACGACTTGCTAACACAGGTGCCTCACTTATGACTTTATTAATATGCGCGAACGATGCTTTGGCCTCGGTTGTCCATTTTACTTCACTTTCCTTCTTCAACATTCCTGTGATCAATTTTACAATCTCAGCGAAATTCGGGATAAACCTTCGTAAAAAAATTATTCTTCCTAAGAAAGATCGAATCTTTTTTACATTTCAGGGAATATTTATAGTATCTATTGCTTCAATCCTCTTAGGATCAATCCTGATTCCATCCCTAGATATGATATGACCCAAAAGCTTACCTTCCTGCATGGCAAAATGTGATTTCTTTGGGTTTAAATATAGACCAAACCTGCGGAATTTTTGGAAAGTCTGTTTGAGATGCGTCAAGTGTTCTTCGTCGGTTTTAGAGAAAACCATCAAATCGTCGATGTAAATGACTATGAACTTATCCCTTTCTCCTATGAAAGCGATGTCCATAGTGCGCTGGAATGTGGCCCCTGCATTCATCAAACCAAAAGGCATTTTTTCATACATGAACGTACCCCATGGTGTGGTGAAAGTAGTTTTTTCCCTGTCTTGTTCATTCATGGTGATTTGATTATAACTAGAAAACCTATCGATCATAGAAATTTGGCTAGCTCCAACTACCTTTTCTAACATGTGGTCCATTTTGGGCAGCGGATAGTTGTCCTTGAGAGATGACTTATTTAAGTTTCGGAAATCCACACACAGTTTGATTTCCCCACTCTTTTTCCTGACTGGGACCAGGTTTTCCAGCCAGTCTAAATATCTCATAGGTACGATTATTTTCGTGTCTAAAAGTTTCTTAACTTCTTTTTCGATTACAGGTAACAAAATGGGGTTGATATGTCTAAGTTTTTGCCTAAATGGTTTGACCCCAGGATTCAAAGGTATCTTGTGATCAATTATGGAAGTGTCATATGTTCTTAACTCATCATAAGACCAGGCGAAAACATCCTTATACTGTCTGAGTAGGTCTTTATACTTACTTTTTATTTCGGGAGGAAGGAACTTGGATATTTTTACTATCCTAGATTCTGCTTCAGTTCCTATATCAAAGTCCTCCACTTATTTTGGTTGGGGTTGTAAAGTGGACTTTACGGGTACGTCATTCTGATCAAAAAGTCTTTCTAAAGAAATCAATCCTTTCGGAATCTGGTTGTTTTTAAGGACCAGTATACGATGATCCACAATTTTTTCTCGGAAATCTTTAGGATCTTCCCCTTCTTGCATGATCCATATCAGGTCATTTTGATTTTCCTGGTCTGCATGTGTTTCGAAGAATTCGCCCACTGCTTCAAGAAATTTCTTAATTTGTTCGTCATCCTCAAAGACCTGCCAGTGTTGGAGATTGTCTGGTATATCTAGTCTGTGTCTGATTTCAATGTGATACTTCAATTTGAAATTTGTGGGAGGAGAGAAGGTTGAATCTGCTTTAGCCAATGCATCAGCATGTAAATTCTCTGCGCGTGGGATGAAATGGACATTTACGGACGAGAAAAAAAATTCCATGAGATCCCAGGCACAATTCCTGTATGATCTTAATCTGGGATGCTTGGCTTGGTACTGTCGATTTATCTGTTTGACTATTAATTATGCATCTCCATATACCTCTAATTTATTTATTTTTAGCTTTTTAGTAGCTTCTAATCCTAAGACTAGCGCTTCATACTCACATACGTTGTTAGTATAATCAATATCCCACTGCAATTGGTAGGAAAAAGGAACAACGAATTTACCTTCGGGAGCCACTAAAAGAACTCCTGCACTGGCCCCTTCAGAAGATGAGGCACCGTCAAAATACATTTTCCATACACCGGTGCTACAGAGATCCTCTGTCATGTAACTTGACTCTTCCTTCTCTATATCGTTTTCCTCCAGACAACCATCTAAACCATCATCAAAAGACAAGATACAATTTCCCAGATCTTGATCCGCAATGTAAATAGGAAAATTGTTTGGGTTTTGAGGATCGCTCACTGTATATGCTAATCTCGTTTCTCTATACAACTGAGTAAATTGGTCACCAAACATAGGAATTGTGGCGAACATCATATCCAATTGAAGGGAACCCCCCATCTTGGATCCCCATGACCTAGACAACAGTAAGCCATACTTAGGGGGAGTATCTGCAATAACCACATCCATCAGGATACTCTTAACCGGGACCTGTGCCAGGGTAACTAATAAGTCCTTAATCATTCCCATACACTTAACCCTTCTCGAGTCAAAATAGTAAAGGTATCCATAAGGCTTGGTGATATGAAGACCCAATTTGTCCATGATAATCTCAGGCATAACGTTATGGGAGGCTCCGGAGTCTAACATGCAATTATATAGAAATTGATCATACACATTCAACGTGATATAAAAGGGATAAATGGTGTCTTTGGCCCCTTCAAAATGGGGACCAAAAGTGATGTTAGGTTTGTCATCTTCTAGGTTTAAAACATCAGACTGGCTTTCTAGCTCAGAGACACCCATCGCTTTGGTAATCTGCTTCTGATAAACGGGGTTTTTTGCTAATTCTACCAAAGGGATTGGTATCTTAATTTTATTTATCTCATTCTCAAAATTGAAAGCTCCGCTCACCTTGTCTGTTTCTTTGGTTGAGACTTTTGAATCCTTCCTTTCTGACTTATTCGTCTGGACCGCTTTATTATTCATGGTCCTGGTTGAAGACGTAATTTTATTTGTTGTTTCGATTCCTTGTGCTTGGGTCTCAACCTTTCCCGCTTCAGACCCTTGTGTGCTTAATACTTTCGCTTTGTTGTTGGGTAATAAGGTCTCTTCCAGAGTAGGCTCATAAGCTTGACCTCTTTGGAGGATTTTATTGGGTTGAGCAGTTGAGATGGGCTTACTCTTAGATCTTAATTTGTACTTAGGTTGAATCTCAGCCATCATCATCTCAGTTTCTTGTTGAGATTCACAAGGGTTAGCATGATCACTTTATTCATCCTTATTCGACGGTTGTTGAGTTCTTAGAGATTTCGCATAATATTCTCGAGTCATATATGGTTGTGTGCAGTCATCACTGAATTTCATGACATCATTATCCGAATCTCCAAATTCTTGAAAATCGTTCTCTCCTATAAAAAAAAAATTCTTTAAGGGAGCTTGTATTTTTTGATCTTCGTTTTTTATTTGTCTTTGCTGGTTCGGGGGTTGGGGTTCCTCTTGAAAACCTTTTTGGGGAAAGAATCACCTTTGGCCTGTTTGAGCTCCATTCTGGATATTTTATTTGACAGTTCTTTAATTACTCTGGCCATATCTTCTACCCTGTCATATGTGGATCTATTAGACCCTGACGGAACAGCTTGTTCTCTAAAGCGTTTAGTTTCTTGGTTTCTCGCTTCTAATTTAGCTTTAAGCTTACCCGAAGCCATCATATTAGACCCTATTTCTACCACATCGTCCTGCATTTGGTTTAGGGTGGCTCCCCTTCTTTCTCGCAAAAAGAGTGCAAAATGTGGTTCGAAAGCTCCAGCGAAATTCACTTTGGCCACGGGTTGGGACGGTTTAACCTCGGCTGGGATTTTGTTATATAGTTTGTTGAATCTTTGAATAAATTCCATGACTGTTTCTGAATTCTTTTTTCTTAAAGACCCAAATTCGGTTAAATAATATAGATGGTATTTTCTCTCGCCCCATTTTCTGAGGAAAGCATCTTCCAAAGTGTCATAAGACAAGATAGATGTTGTAGGTAGGCTCTGAAACCAAGTTCGGACCTGGACTTCGAAGGTTTGGAAAAGAAGTCTTGAATATACGTCCTCATGTTTTATACCTAGGATATCTGTGAATTGATCAAAGAAATTAATATGTTCGACCACGATTAGATCTCCTTCCCCGGTGAATTTTGGTAAATTTTTTATGTAATTTTCGGGAAGGTCGTGTAGAGGGACGGGCAATACTAAGGGAGCATATCTGGAAGCAACTTTCACAAACACTATGGGAGGGGGAGTAGGCCCTTGGCCTCCAGCTCCTCCCCCTCCTCCTCTGATAAACCCTCCACCTCCTCCTATAAACCCTCCACCTCCTCCTCCGGCGGTTGCCATCATTATTTGTGGAAAGTTGTAAAGGGGGTTTCAGAAAATTAAAAGTGAATCTTTATTTTCTTTGCGAAGAGGAAAATCCGATGAGGAAAGATAAGGAACGCAAGGACTCAGTTCCTCGGACTTGAAAGAGACGAAATCAGAAGAACCGACGGGTGTGGAAACTGAATGTGTAACACACTCTTCAGAATTTGGTGAGGTCGGGAAATTTAACTAAAGAAAAGATGGTATGTTTACTACCGATGAACTTTCAAGAGGGCCCTTTCCTTTGTGTACTAAGGGGATTGTCGGATGAATCTCACTCCTGACTTCGGAGCAGTTTGGCATTAAAACTTTAGTATCAAAGAGAGGACTGAGTGAAGTTGAGGGTTCATAAGAACTCTTAGTCTTCAGTTGTGGGGTTTTAAGTTTGTAAACTGCAACGATTGGCTTAAGAGAGCCTCTCACCTTTAGAATCTTCTCGAGATCGGTAACGGGCATAATATTCTTACCATCTGGGTTGTGTCTGGTATTCCTTCGACCGGATGCCAGTTTATTATTTGTGGAGTTGCCAAGTGAAATATTGGAAAGCCTTAAAAGGTGTGTACTCTTTGTTCACTATCAAAGGGTAACACTTTCAACAAAAAACAAATGTCGTTTTCCCAGGGAAAAAGATTTCATAACTTCGTTCCTCGGAAACGGTGCCAGAAAGATGTTGTTCCAGAGTCTGTACTTAAGGCTTAGAAGTACAGTGTCTAGGCATTTGAAAGTGGGTAAAGGGTGGAGAAGAGAGAAACGTCAACCTTCGGCAAAGGAAACTAAGGGATATTTCTACATTGGTGTTGTCTAGCTTCCAACTATTCCTAGATGGTGATATCATGTTCAATCGTTGCCCATGAACGTTTGAGTTCAACTCGGGCACTAGTTGTTTTAAGAATAGTATCGAAAAGGCTTAAGGCAATGTGCATTTGATTTGATAATCCGGGTTTGATATTAGGTTGTGTTGGTACAGGGACAACCATGGAGGAACAGTAAAATAAGAAAGACTTCAGAGAGAAATTAAGTGATCTCTCAACTTGGTCATGTAAAAGAGAATTTACGGTTTCAGAAATAAACGGGGTGCAAATCAAAGGCTCTTTCCCGTAAATAATTTATATCTTAATAAAATGAATGAGGTGGGAGAAAAACCTTTAGTTGTCTATGATGTAAGGCTCCTATCAAGGGAGAATCTCACGTATAAACAGGAGAGGAAAACTGTAAGGAAATAACCTGATGTAGCATAAAATATGTATAGAATTCTGAAAGTGTTGACTGGTCTTACACCTGTTGATAGCTGGTACAAAGGAAAAATAGTAAACAATTATAGAAAACCAAAATTCATTCTCTATAGTAGTAGTCGTACTAAATTATAACGAAGCATTCATCAGTTATGAATATGAAATGAAATGAAATATGAGATACAAGGAAACAAAATCATAACACAGTCGTGACGGAATTGAGAATCTTCAGATTTGTTTTGTATTAACTCTCAAAATGTAAAAACTCTGTTACAATCGACACAAAAAGGTCCAACCCTTTTTTTTTCTTTCTGTGGTGTATTTATACAGTTTTATAAATAAGATAGAATCTCAATCGTTACAAAATTTTGGTTATGATAGGGAGGAGAGAAACTGCTTCATTTCTTCTTCTATGTCTTCACTTAGTGCCAGACGTTTGTCCTCGTGCGTGCTCGATACAGGTGACACATCTTTCAACCAGCTCAGATATCAGCCTCGATGGTTCTGCTTGAAAGCTAGCTTCAAAAAAGTAGCATTCTCAAGCTAACTGTGGCAGCCTGTCTTCCATATGTCCATCTATGATGTCAATAGCGCATAATTGTGCACTTGGTTTAATCATACATTTGTTTATTTGGACTATGTCCACCATAGTCACTTGGGAGATCTCGGTAGAATCTCTTTCCTCTTTTTCCTTTAGATCAAGCGATATTTTTTCCATATTCATTTGCATCAACACCTCGGCATTACCTCCACTATCAATGCCTAGCAGATCACCATCTATAGAACTAAATGTCTCTTTTAAGGAATTCGTTACCCTTTTGTCTGGCAGCTTACCTTCTGCGATGTTGTGCTCCCATTATTTTAATAGAATGTTTCCCCTGGTTTGCTTCGAAATGGTGAACCTGGGAGTACCTCCTGAACCCTTGTTGTTTGTGGCTATCACAGCCACTTGGAAGGCAACCCGTGCTGCTCCAGCTTCCCTTTCTCTAGCAGATAAGTTCTCCGAAACCTGGTTAACTAGCAAACAGTTGTCCCGGATTGCTTCTACCTTGGCGAGTAAATTTCATTGGGCCGCAGAGACTCTGCTCCGAATCTCCATCGCCTAGGATTTGAACATCCCGATGTTTATCATTCTTCTCTCGCCGATATCCACCCTAGCCTGTAGTTGTTCAATCAAATCCCTTTGTTGGCTCGCTTGTATCTGACCATCCTAGACCACCAGCTGTGCTTGCTCGAGCTTAGTCTTAGGTAGCTCTATCTCATATTTATCAGCCAACCTGGCCTTCTCTATTCCTACACTCGCCTGGTCTTTGGCACTCTCTGTTTCTGTGGCTATTCTAGATTCAAGGGTCTTGATGAGGCGATTTTTTCATTTAAGCTGGTTTTTTAAAAGTCTGACTGAAAATTTATTCGCCGAGGCATATGCTCCTAATGTCCCTTCTATTTCAATCGCAAATTGTTCATTCTTCTTATCTTTTCCATCAGTTATAACTTTGTATTTCTTGGTCGTTGACTCTCCTTCCTGATAAAATTCCCTTTTTATCACTGCCTTTCTCTTCTTATCGAAGAAAAACTCATTCAAAGGGAGTTCTTCTACCCTTATAGGCCTCAACTCTTCATTGAAGATCCATCCTGCATCAATATTTCCCTAAGTCGACTGCAAGGGAGTAACTGATGTGATAGGTTCTCCGACCTGCTTTGCTGATTTTCCTGGAGTAGTAATCGGACTCTGCTTCTTAGGAGGGTCGGGAGTCTTTATTTCTACTTTCAGACTCTTGGTTTTCTCTCCCTCGTCCTAGTGATTTTCTTGATCGGGGTTCACATCCTTAGAGCCTTCGGCATCCTTTTGTTTGACCTCTGCCATAGCTGGACTCTCTCCCCGCAATACCGTGGGAAGACAACTGCGTCGATGTTCTTGGAACTTCAAAACATCGACTCTCTCCTCGGGTTCCAAGGTTTGTATCCGAGCTAGAATCTCGACATAAGACCTTGCGCCTCGAAAAATGTCATCCGAGGGTGAATTCTCGTGCTCAAATCTCTTGAACCTGCAACTAGCCAAATGATTGCTCATGACCCTTTGTAGATCGTGCTTCTTGTATTCAAAGAGGACCAAATTTAGGTCTTCCAGGGTTGTTGCCTCAACTTTGGCATGCCCGAAATCTAATAAAGAATAAGAATTTAAATGAACAGGAAAAGGTGGCCATACCTTCTTTGAGTATCCCTTAATCTCTTTGATTATACCACCGATTACTGTTTGCCTAGCAACCTCATGACAAGCCAACTTGCCGGGAATGAACAATGGCAATGCATGCAGGGGAATCGAAGCCCTGAAAACTCTAAGATATGAAAATTCAGCTTCTACATACCAGTCATCTATGCTGCTCAGATTTTTCACTATACTATTTGATATCTTGGGTGGCAAGTGACCGAAAATAGTGACATGCAGAGGCACCATCACCCAGTTGAAGATTTCGTATACGAAATTTGTCGCTTTGTTTTCCCATAA
>JZKD02S0051067.1:331030-355334 GCA_000966675.3 Picea glauca | reverse complement strand
AATATTCAAATTTATAAGCATTTTATATAGTTTTTATAAAATTTTGGCGACTTTTAAGGTAAAATAATTTTATCCTATAGAATTTGGGCGAATCATTTTTAAAATAGAGAATCTCATTTTTGGAAAAAACATGGAAAATTAGCCCATGAGTGAAATTTAGCCCCTAAAATCATCCATGAATCCGACCATAGCAACATGGAATATGCAGCAACAACAGGAGCGAAGCAATGGAGTAGGTGGACAACTTCAGAAGAGAATATGGATCCAGGTGGATTTCAACACTGGAGAAGAGGAGCTCATGAGCAAGAGCTCATGTTTTTCCTAGCTATGGAGTATGATGCAGGAGCATCGGTCTACCTTAGAAAATACACCATCACACCAACACACAATTGAGAAAGGGAGAGGTACCGACCCTCCATTTTTAAAATTTGATATAATCCTATACGGATTTTTATGTTGTAAGGTTGTAAATGCTAGGCCATGCCTTTGTACAGGTATTGGTTGGATTGACTCAAAGGGTTTCTTGTAGGAGGCCCAGATCGTAGACAATTCTGGGAAAACATTTATGAAAAGTTCAATGTAATAGATGAGGTTAGGTGAGAGAGGACGATCTCACAGATGCCCTCTTTTGTAAGGAGATCTTGTATCAAATTTCATAGGGCATATAGGAAGAGAAAGATAGAGAGGTCTGGGTAGAGAGGCCTTAGGAAGTAGAATAGTTCTAAGAGAGAGAACTTGAGAGAACTGGGACTTTGTTACTGTCCAGTTTTGTAAACATCTATATAGACACAAAGAGATAATAGAAAATCAATTTTACACGCATGACGATTAAGATCGTTGTGGCTCCTTCCCTTGCAATCTTCCGACATACGTGGATATTTTCCACCTGCCCCTTCCGATGGACGGTCCTGATGATGTTGGGAGTTCGTGTATCGCAAAGTCGACTTGTTTCTTGTGTACTAAAATGGGCTAAACCTCGTGAAGAGTCTAATGAGATAGAAGAAATTGATCTTGAGGAAGAGTCATAAGATGAAGCAGAGGTTAATATGGAAGAAGAACTTCTCAGTGTCTTGGATGAATTAAGAAGATACAAAAACAGATATAGATAACTGAAATTTTTTATAGTTGAACAAAAAGAAAAACTTGAAGAAAAAGAAAAAGAGATGGAGAAAACCATGAGCAACCTGAAAACCCAAATCCTAGAGGCAAATAGGATGGAATAAAGTCTGGGAAATTCTCTTAAAGAGAAACAAATAACCTGTGAAAGAATGGAGGAAAAATTAGTTCGCCTAAGAAAAGAGCTTGATGCAAAACTTATTCAAACAAGATATGAAAATAGTTCTAAAATCTTAGATAAGATTATTACCAAAAAAAGGGATTCAAGTAACAAAAATGGAATAGGTTATTCTCAAAAAGAAAACCAAGTTAACTCAAAATCTTATGCAGTTGCTCTCCTTAGTACATTCAAGAAGAAAGATGAAGAAAAGACAAGTAATGATTAGAACTCCATAGGATTACTTCCACCCATCAAGAAGGAATATAATACAACACCAAAGAAGGTTTATCAAAACATGCATCCTCACATTTTCTTTGGTTATTTCTTTGCATTCTCTAATTTCGTACACAAAGCTATGAATTGTAGAGAATATGGAAGGAAAAACTTGAGGGTTAAGAACTATAACCTTAAAGATAACCAAACAATAGATCAATTTAAAAGCATAAATTATAGCTCCTTTGCACCTCTACAAGAAGAGAACTTATAATTCTTCAGATGTCATAATTATGGACATAAACAAAGTAATTGCAGATTAATGGAAGTCTCAGAAAAACCAAAGCTTATTAGAGAGCAAGAGAAGCTTTGGAAAGAAAAAGCATCAAAAGAAGAATGTCTTAATGCCTTGAAAGTCAAATATAAAGAAGATCTCTGGTATGTTGATAATGGTTGCTCAAAACATATGACAGGAAATAAGGAAAAGTTTTTGAACTTAAAGAAACAAAAGGTTAAAGTTACATTTGGTGACAATGCTTCAGGTAACATACTTGGGAAAGGCACTGTGAATTTGGGAAAACACAAATCCAAGGATGTGTTTCTTGTTGAAAAATTGAAACCTAGCCTATTAAGCGTCAGCCAAACCTGTGATCAAGGGCACATTTTCATTTTTTATTCCTAGAAATGTGAGATTAGGAGAAAGGACTCGGGAAAATTTGTTGGTACTGCTCCTAGAACTCCTGAGAATGTATATATACTAAATACAAAATTAAATGAAGAGTGTCATATACATTTAGTAGATGAAAGTTGGCTATGGAATTGAAGGTTGTGCCACATTAACTTTGACAATTTAGTGAAAGTCAACAATCTTGGGGCAGTGGAAAACTTGCCAAAGATCAGAAAGCTCTCAAATCCTATGTGTAGACATTGTCAACTAGGGAAGAAAACTAGGATAAGGTTCAAAACAAAAGAATACTCGACCTAAAAACCTTTATATCTTGTTCACATCGACCTCTGTGGACCTACAAGGACCAAGAGTTTGCAAGGAGAGTCCTACTTTATGTTGTTCATTGATGATTTTACTAGAATGACTTTGGTATGTTTTCTCAAGGAAAAATCAGAAGCACTTAACAAATTTAAATCTTTTAAGACCCTTGTTGAAAATGAAGCAGAGACAAAAATAAAATGTCTTAGATCAGACAATGGTGGTGATTTCACCTCAAAAGAGTTTGACCTCTTCTATGAAACTCATGGAATAAAAAGACAATTCTCTGCTGCTAGAATACCTCAACAAAATGGGATTGTTGAGAGAAGGAATAGAACAGTCCAAGAGGCTGCAAGGACTATGCTCAATAAATAAAGATTATCTGGTGGATATTGGAGGGAAGTTGTAGGCACAACAATATACATATTAAAAAGAGGCCAGCTCAAGATTAATAGTAATAAGACTCCTTATGAACTATGGTTTGGGAGAGCTCCTTCAGTAAAATACTTCAAGGTCTTTGGAAGTAAGTGTTACATCAAAAGGCTTGATGAGAATATCGTAAAATTCGATGCTAGATCTAATGAAGGTATCTTTCTTGGATATTCTTCTATCAAGAAAGAATACATATGTTGCAATATTATATTAGATAATATTTTTGAGAGTGCATATGTTAAGGTGGATGATTTAAAAACAATAAAGATCAAACATCAAGAGACCATACTTCGCAATGAATATGAAGATGATGATGAGTCAGTTGGTACACAAGAAGAAGAAGTAGAAGAGAATAAAGAAGAAAAGGAAGATATGCAAGAGGATGAAATGGATACCAGTGAAGATGAGGAAGATATTCGAGAAGAAGAGATGAGAGAAGAATCCCCAAGAAGAGACACAAAAACACCCTCAAGAATAACTGAAAAGAATCATCCTGAAGAACTGATTATTGAAAATAAAAGAAATGGAGTGCAGACAAGAAGATAATTGTTGTATCAGACATGAATAACATTTTTGTCACATATTGAGCCCAACTCAATCAAAGAGGCATGCAAATATGAGAATTGGATCAATGCTATGAATGAATAATTGGACCAGATTGAAAAAAATCAAACTTGGGAACTAGTTCCAAGACCAAAAAATAAGAATGTCATTGGAACTAAATGGGTGTATAAAAACAAAGTGAATGAGAATGGGCAAGTAATCAGGAACAAATATAGATTGGTATGTAAAGGGTATTCTTAGGTTGAAGGGGTAGAATTTGAAGAAACCATTGCACCTGTGGGCATATTAGAGGCAATTAGGATGTTCTTAGCCTTTGCCAGCTACAAAAATTGAAAGTATACCAGATGGATGTTAAGTCAACATTTCTCAATGAAATCTTAGAAGAGGAAGTCGATATTGAGAAACTAGAAGGATTTAAATTAACTAAAAAAAGAGACTATGTTTGTAAACTAACTAAAGCACTCTATGGGCTAAAACAAGCACCCAGAGCATGGAATGCAAGGATAGATTTTTATTTACAAGTACAAGGCCTCAAAAGAGGATCAACAAACAACAATCTTTATTGTAAAATTGTTGGTGATAGCATGATTATTATGGAAGTATATGTTGATGATATTATATTTGGGAGTGATGATGAAAAAATGAGTAAGGACATTGCTAAGAGGATGCAACAAGAATTTGAAATGTATTTTCTTGGTGAAATGAATTTCTTTCTAGAATTACAAATAGTACAATACAAAAGGGGATTCTTTATCCATCAATCCAAGTATGTTAAAGATATGCTTAAGAAATTCCAGTTAGAGGATTGCAAACCTATTTGTACACCTATGATAGTTGGATGCAAACTAAGAAAGGAAGATGAGTCCAAATCTGTAGATCCAAAATACTACAGATCAATGATTGGGAGTTTATTCTATGTAACAACTTCTAGACCTGATGTCAAGCAAGTTGTTGGAATGGTGGCTAGATTCCAAGTTGCACTAAAAGAGAGCCATGTTCAAGTTGTGAAAAGAATCTTTAGGTATTTAAAAGGAACCATAGATCTTGGTTTGTGGTACCCTAGCAAGAATTCATTCTCTTTAAGGGCTTATCCATATGTAGATTGGGCAGGTTGTGTAGATGAGTAAAAAAGTACAGGTGGAGGAGCATTCTTCTTGGGAGAATCATTGGTGGCTTGGATAAGAAAGAAACAACCCTCAATTTCTCTGTCTAACATTGAAGCTGAGTATATTGTGTTGGCGCAAGTTTGATCAGAATAGGGTCCTTCTCAGATTACCAACAAAAGGTACCATGTATTCTAGAGCATTCACATTCTTATCTCCTCCGAAGAGAAGAAGTCTCACCCGAAGCACTGCTAAGAAAGATAGATAGGGAAGTGTAGGGAAAAGACTTAAAAGGATCCATAGAGCCTTCATGAATCATTCCTTATATTGCGTAAGAGACATGAACTGATCTGGAACATACAAATGCAAGAATCAAACCTACTTACGTTGTGAGCAAGCATTTAAACGTAAAACCATCAAATAGAACTTATGTGCCATAATGAAATACTATGATGCATAAGTAAACACACAAAGACACATCATATTTGAAAATTTAGGTCCTTCCTCATATTATCTTTAGAATCTTTCTCTGGTTACATACTCAGGCTTACATGGTAGTACGTTGTATAGACTCTTGACTCTGGACTCATGTCGCAGAGCTCCAATTCTCAAAACTGATATATCAAATTCATTACAGACTCAAGACTTGACTTCACTCGACTTACAACAATCATCAACAACTAGTCTGACTGGGTAACAACAACAACAACAATGACTAATAAACCAACCAATCAACCCTTTTACAATTATGTTCATCAGTATATATAATTTGGGTTGTGTCTTCCTTCTCGGCTTGCATGCTTTCTTGTTCTATTGCAATAGTTTGTTGCTTAGCTGGAGTTGCACTGACTTTCACAACTGCTTTCTGTTTCTCTTTATCGTTCTGATGTCTAGCTTCGTTTGGAGCTTACGGAACTCATGCTCAGTCAGAACTTGCATGATTCCTTATCCCAAAAATGAAGGGCCCAACAGGCTCCGACCACAATCCTTGACTCGCCCTCGAGTCAAGTGCTTGGTTCTTTTGCATCTTCAAGGAGCATCTGTTTTTTTCCCTTGTCCTCCTTTTCTTCTTCCTTGGGCTCTTTTGTTTGTGCTTTCTCTTATTTTACCTCTTCAAATAAAGGTACCAACTCTCGTACCAATTATAAGGCTCGTTGTTTCATTCGTTGAAAGTTTCCCACTTTATCCTGCAATTTCCTGGCAAGGAGTGATGCCTCTATAACAAATTGTTGAGTTGTCTCCTTGCTATCTACCTTTGTCTTGGATGCAACCAACAAGTTACACTTGGAATATATTGTTGCATCAACTTGATGAATTTTCATGTATACTTCTTGAATAACGGGTCGGAAGTTGCGCAACTGTTTCTTTACTACGGACTGTGCCTCAAAGAGGATGTTAAGCTCATTTTCCGCTTATTGGATTTTATCGAACTTTTGGTGTTTCTCCATAGTATCCATTATTGAAACAAATTCTTCATTCAACACCTGGATATTTGTGCACACCTCCTCCAAGACTTGGTTGCGTCAAGCGATGATGCCCATCTAGTCACTGACTTCCTTGAAAATCTATTTACATTCCTCTGTGTGCTTGTGTAATGTTGCTTGGGCATTGCTACCTTGTAGCACTATCTTCTGCATCTTCTCTTGCAGCTTCTGAGGTTGTTGTTCTGCTTCATGCTGAATCTGTCATAGTTGTGATTTTAACTTCTCGGCTTGAGCGGCGAGTTGTGTCCATGATCCTTGTAGCAACTCAATTTGGTGTTCCGGCTCACCTGCATCACTGACTTTAGGTAGTTCGGGTGCAATCTTCTGAATCTATGGCCAGGCTTCGACAAGTCTTTCCTACACTCTTTCCAGTTTGCACTGAACTTGAATTTTTTTATGCGATTCCTGCATCCTTCATGTTTGCGTGAAAAACTCTTCCTTCCTTGCAACCTAGACAAATCTCTCAGCCTCTTGGAGCCTTTGCTGTAATTGATCAGTTGATGCTCTGATCAATCCAAATAATTGTGTCATTGGCCACTACATGCGATCAATGGATGAAGGAGATGCATCTGTGGGTGCTTGTGTCTACAATGGAAGTCCACTGACCATTGAATGGTCCGAGTGGGTCTCTACCTCCTCATCCATTGGTGGTCCTGTCGCAATCTTTGACCTTAGCACTACGGGAAAAAGAGTTAGAACCTCTATTCTGGCTATGCAAAGCGGTGTTGGCCCTTGACCATGTTTTGAGGAACACTTGGTCATAATTGAACATTTTTGGGACTTTGACATCATGTCGAAGACAAAGCGCAAAGTGAACTGGAAATTGCAGAAACTAGGCCCCCTTTTGGGTCCTTTTTTGGTTTTTGGGAATATGTAATGGGAAAGGGATGTCAACTCATGGTTTTACCCATTCTTAGGCCCACTTTTGTAATGTATAAATAGAAGGATAGGCAATGTAAGAAGTAGTAGATTTGATTGCTTAGTGAAATTGGTAGTGCATCTATGTGATGTTGAATAAGTGCTCTGTGCGAACTGTGTAAGGCTTGCAAGGCTAAGTGCAAGTTACTGTGAGGTTGCTATAGAAAGCTAAGTGTTGTAATGCAAGGAAGAAGGATCTAGTGAGCTGCGCAGATCTTTTGTCCTATGTGAGGATGGGTTTTGGAGGCTTTGTTCTTATAACAGATTGAAGACGATAATAAAGAAGAAGATCTCGTGGAAGTAGCCCCAGGGAGGGGGTGAACCATGTAAATTTGTGTGTTATGCTCTATGCTTTGATTCAATGTGTTTATCTTTTCTTATGCTATGTGCTTTGATATATACACTTGTTCTTTGTTCTTCTTAAATATATATGATTGTTAGATCTGATGTGGATGAGGATGCTTAGTGTTGATCTACTGGATCTGATCTTTGTTACTTTGGTTCAGTGTTGAAATACTATAGATCTGAGTGTACACCGCGAATCTCTGTGTTGTCTGCGAAGTATAATAAAAGTTGAATATTGATGAATGATCGATTCTAAGTGCTATGTACATGATACAATTACAGATCTGTGTCCCAGCTAAGGTTGCAGACACCTGAGTCTTGCAACCACCCTTGCCTCTACCTCGGGTGAGACTTCATCTGCTTCGCAGGTGTTGCCGAAAGGGCCAATAGTTAGGGCTTTGTTGGTGCGCTCTTGAGCGTTTAACCCTGGGTATTCCCCTCTGCCAACAAATGGTTTCCTTGCCGGGACATGAAATTATGATTGTTGGGAAGTGAGGAAGAAGAAACTATGTACAAAATAAAGCTCTGTGCATAGATCTGTTACCCTAGTGCACAACTTTTTACTCAACCTCTGAAGCTTTGTGCCAGGAATAAGGTCAGATATGAAGAGAGGAAGATCAAATCTGAAGAAAAGAAGAGAGATCTTAATGCTCTGTGCTCTAAGAAAAGTAAAAGTGGAAATTTCTGAAAGAAGGAGGTAAGATTTGCAGAAAAGAGGTAAGATCTGTAAGCTCTGTACTCTAATAAAGGTAAGAATAGTTAAAAGTTCTTAGATCTGGAATCTTTGTGCTCTGTAGAAGTAAGATAAGTGATTTTTTTGTTTTTGTTTCTATAGCATGGATCTAGGTAATTAATAGATGAAAGAAAGTTTGATATGAATAGATCTGATAAGTATAATGATAGATATGTTATAACTATGCATAGAAATAATGTCTGGCCTAACAAATGGATGCAGGATCCTAGAAAGAATTTTTTGCAGGTTAGCTATCATGATTCTAGTGTGCAGTACATAAGAGGTTGGGGATCATTTAAAAGAAAGCGAGGATTAATCCTATGTTACAGATGCAGAAAACCAGGCCATCTAGCTAAGGAAGGCCCTGGTAGAAGACCTAGTTGTCTCTATTGCAAAGCTATGGACCATGAGGTATTGGATTTCCCTAGAATGATCGCTAAGCTTGAAAGGATAAATAAGAATCAAGAAGACCATAAGGAAGATCCAGAAAAGGAATAAACCCAACAAGAATCAGAGAAAGTATTAATACAGATGAAAGAAACCTTGAAGGAACATAAAGATGTCCGATTATCCGAGATCTTCAAAGAAAATGAGCAAGTCGAAGCAAGAATAGGGGACTTCGACATTGACTGTATTCTTGATGAAGAAACACAAGTGAACATTATGCCAGAAAGAACTTGGGAAGCTATAGGGAAGCCTGTCATGATTCCTTCATTGGGAGGAATAGGACTATTCAGAGGAAACTTGATGATGTTATGTGGAAAACTCGCTCAGATACCTATGACAGTCAATGGACCTTCAACAAAAGAAGATTTTGAGATTATCAAATTCATTGAGGACAGTGCCTCGTTTACTATGCTACTCGGAAAA
The DNA here is from genome assembly GCA_000966675.3 of Picea glauca. Classification (NCBI taxonomy): domain Eukaryota; kingdom Viridiplantae; phylum Streptophyta; class Pinopsida; order Pinales; family Pinaceae; genus Picea; species Picea glauca. The sequence continues at coordinate 346,411 of JZKD02S0051067.1, read as the reverse complement.
CCTTTTGATTGAAAGAGCTCAAGCAAGAAAAAAGGAAGAAAAAGAGTTTTTAGAACAACAGATACAAGAGTTAAAAGATTTCATGACTAAAAGGATCACACAGTTGATAGAATAATAAGAGAACCACTCGAAGCCATCTGACACTAGAAGCCCAGATGTCAAGGCCAAAGCTGCACAAAAGGCTGAAATTTCTACCCCAGCCAAAGAAGAAGTGATATACCTAAACCCTAGGAGAGAATCTCACCAGCACGAAGTGACTATGTCCAAGGAAAATAAGAATCAAAATGAGAAGAGAATCATCGAGACGAAGCTCACTAGAAAGAAGGCTAGAAAGATAAGTAAGAAGAAGGCTAAGATTGAAAAATTACAAAAGATCCCAGAGGGTACCTTGCAGCAAGACACTTTGCAGAATTGGAGCTTCATCGGGATATCAGTACAAAGACATATGCCACTCTGTCGAGGCAAAGTAATATAGCCGTTGGAAGCCAATATAACCGTTCGACTGCCACTTCGAACGGGTTGAAAAGAATTTATATCTCACCACTAGACCGTTAGACTGCACCATAATGGACAGAACATAAGTTAATGTAGCCTCATACCCGTTGCAAGTAGACCTTTGCTAAGTTTCCCTACTTAGTCCATCGCGCCACGCACCGAGAATACATTTTTCTAAGTGAGAATTTGAGCCCGAAGCCTGAGATTTATTCACCCTGTGATCATTGCCTTGTTCCTGTACTATTCACTATAGTCTCTAAATTAATTTCACACCCGAGCTAGTTGACCCGAGATTGTATGTCGAATGAGCTCAGTGTTGTTGAGAAAGTAGTTGAAGAATTTTTTATTGACCTAATGACTGAGAGAGTCATGTCAGAGAGAGGATTATCTATAGGAGTCCAAGCATCGTCAACAAGAGGACTCCAGGCCTCCCCTTCCACTGCTCACACCAGTCCATCCCAGCCGACCGATGAAAAACGGAGCAAGCACAAGGATGACATCGCAAATTCCAAGCTTATCCCACGCATTATACCTACTTACTTACCACCTCTAAGTGGTGCCATCAATTTTGATAGTGTACTGCGAGACGTTGAGTACACTTTGATCATTGCGTACCTTCCGAAAGGGGTGCGCGCAGTTTGTGCTGACCAGGATAAGCTCGCAACACTGAAATTTAGTGATTTTAACCTTGGAGATCGTAAAGTTTACAACATGTTAGCCCCACTTAAGTACTTAACTAGGACCAAAGGAAAGAATTATAATATTTTCCCGTAGTCATGGACCCAGAACCTCGCGTAGTCCACACTGCTTAATGTAATGAAGATCCCGCACTTCGACAGACACCAGGAAGTCAACGCATGCATCAAGTTTCTTCTATCCTGCTACCATGGAGGATACTTATGGTTGGACCACCACATCACTGTGGATCTGACCTTGATCAATCGGATCACAGGACTTAGTATGCAAGGCCCTGGCCCACAAGAGTTTTACCCTGGAAAGACCTCAGATCGATCACTAGCGCAGAAGATAAGAGAAACTTATGGAGATGTAGAGAAAGGCACGCGAGGCTACAAGGTAGTCTCTATCCAGAGTGGCATAGTGCACCTTGCCTGTCGGTTGATCGTGGTCAAGATATTTTGCAAGAAAATACCAACACAAGTGACTGCATTCGTAGTTGACCTCGCAGGGAACTGCGCCGAGGGACTACAGATGAAATGGGTGTAGTACCTTGTAAAACAATTATAGATTGATTGTAGAGAAGCACAAGAACAAGGGTATGAGTTCCACTTTAGTTGGTTGCTCATACTAATCACTTTCATCGCCTAGGAGATGCCAGAAGGTGCCACTTTTCTGGAGATCGAACCCTTCGAACCACTGGTCGTGAAGTTATTTACGTTGTGTTACTCCAATGACATGAACAAGCAGTGGTAGTACAATGTCGTCTTCCACGCCTATTACAACCAATTAAAGAATGAAATCTAGTCTACACCGCGCCTCACTCCAAACACACTTCACAGGTTTAGACCTTTGATAAAATTCAAAACATACCGCCACTTCACCTATATCACAACGCACGTTGATGAGCACAAACAACATCTCCAACCATACTACAAGTTGACAGAAGAATACTTGGAGAAGATTACGAAGGAATGGTCGGTGGACCTCCTTGTTGCAGTGGACCCCGCAGAAATGTCCATGTGGATAGCCCTGAAGCTATTCTGTATACACCTGGACCAAGAAAGACTAAGAAGGATGATGAAGTTCAATATGTACATAGCACATCCACGAAGAATACTTCGATCTCACCTGCGTAGGGAGGTGATGGTGAAGAACTAGGTGGCGCAAAAGTTGAGCAAAACAAAGGCGAGGTTACTCGGCCTAGAGAGGAGGAGGACCCCTCTAAGAAAAGGAAGATTACCCCACCAAAGACCTCATCCTAAAAGAAAACTAGGGCCACCCGGACTACGTTTAAGACTACCCTCACACCAGATGACTTCGACTTCTAGTCGCTGCGCTAAATGATGCTTCACTAGAGATCGCAGGAAAGCAAGAAGCAAAGTAGGAGGAGGTATTAAGCCGAATCAAGGGTGAACTTCAAGAAGTGCAGCAGGCACTCCAATCCAGCCAAGCAGTTTCTACTACGCCCTTGACAATTGGAACAACAAGAAAAGGCGATGAGCCCACCCAATTACACCAGATCACCGATAAAGTATAAGCTCACCTTCGACGAGCCCAAGAAGACACAACGCAAGCCACCTAGGCTTTGACACAAGTACAGAGTGCACTTGTAGAAAAACAGAGTAAGGTAGAACAGGAAAAACTTTCCCTACAAGAGAAGTGGAATGAGGAAAAAGAATAGTTACAGCAGAGCAAGGACCAGTTGCTAGTAGAGAAACTTGAAGTACAGGAAAGGGTTCACAAAGAACTTCTCTCTGTGACGGTCATAGAAGTGAAGATTGAAGAACGTGTCCCACAACAGGTTGCACAACTTGAAGAAGTAATCCAGCAACTTCAGCAGCGCATCACAGATCTAGAACTTCGTACCGTGTCCGAGACTCCCCAAAAAATAAGAGACCTAATGGAGGCAACTTCCCGCAGTGCAGTTGGCCAATTAAAAACCCTTACCTTGGAATGCAAGAAGCTGAGCGCTAGAAGCACCCAGACTTATGAGAACCTCACAGAGAATCTAGAGTTGCAAGAATTGTAGGCACAACTCCAAGAAGCAAAGCAACACACAGATACGCTACAGGTGCAACTGAAGGCCTTGACCCCAGTCGAAATAATGAAGAGATTTCCAAAACAATGCACCGCCCAACAACAGGTACACACACTGCAAAGTAAAGTGATGGAAGTCTCCCAACGAACTCAACGAATCCAAGAAAAGGCATGCCAATTGTTCACTGAATTTGAAAGCTAGGAAACCGATCTTGAATAGGTTGTCATCACCGTGGAACAACACCTGGAATGGCTAGTAAATGACACAATGATCTAGGAGTTCACTGAGCAAGAGGTTGTCGCACTGCAGCAGGTCGAAGCATCTTGAGCCAATCTCAAGGCATTTGAGGTGGAATTGATCAGACGAGAGTGACTCAGGACGAGTCGTAGGTGAGTGTTGGGGGCCTGTTGGCCCTTGACCAAGTTTTGAGGAACACTTGGTCATAATTGACCATTTTTGGGACTTCGGTAGCCTGTCGAAGAAGTGAAAATTGCAGAAGCTAGGCCCCCTTTTGGGTCCCTTTTGGGTTTTTGGGAATATGTAATGGGAAAGAGATGTCGGATCGTGGGTTTACCCACACTTAGGCCCACTTTTGTAATGTATAAATAGAAGGAAAGGCAATGTAAGAAGTAGTATATGTGATTTCTTAGTGCAATTGGTAGTGCATTTATGTGATGTTGAATAAGTGCTCTATGCAAACTGTGTAAGGCTTGCAAGGCTAAGTGCAAGTTACTGTGAGGTTGTTATAGAAAGCTAAGTGTTGTAACGCAAGGAAGAAGGATCTAGCGAGCTGCACAGATCTTATGTCCTATGTGAAGAAGGGTTTTGGAGGCTTTGTGCTTTTAACATATTGAAGAATATAATAAAGAAGAAGATCTTGTGAACGTAGCCCCAGGGAGGGGTTGAACCACATAAATCTGTGTGTTATGCTCTATGCTTTGATTCAATGTGTTTATCTTTTCTTATGCCATGTGCTTTGATATATCCACGCGTTCTATGTACTTCTTATATATATATATATGATTGTCAGATCTAATGTGTATGAGGATGCTTAGTGTTGATATACCGGATCTCATATGGGTTACCTTGGTTAAGTGCTGAAATAATGTAGATCTAAGTGTACACCGTGAAGCTCTGTGTTGTCTGCGACGTATAATAAGGGTTGAATATTGATGAATGATCGATGCTAAGTGCTCTGTAAATGATATAATCACAGATCTATGTTCCATCTAAGGTTGCAGACACCTGAGTCTTTCAACCACCCCTGCCTCTACCTTAGGTGAGACTTCATATGCTTCGTAGGTGTTGCCGAAAGGGCATGTAGTTAGGGATTTGTTGGTGCGCTCTTGAGCGTTGAACCATGGGTCTACCCTTGTGCCAACAAGATGCATCAGTTTTGTGCATTGTTGAGGGTCTTGGAGAACCCACTCCATTTGTTCACATGCATATGTCACGTTGTGCCTTGGTGTTGATTCTGGTTCTTTCTGAGGCTCTGGTAGCTCATGGTCTTCCGTTACTTCTACTTCCTACATTGTGGTTTCTTGTACCCCATCATCCTTGGCCAGTGGGGGGATTTTATGTTTTCTTTGGGTGTGCAAATCCTATTTAGTTTGGGTGTGTTTCCCTTGCGTCGAAGGCTCAGGTTGTTGTTCCTGGATGTCTAGATTCAAATCATTCAACTTCATTCTTTTCTCTGGTGCTTTAGGGTCTGGACCAAAAACTTTTGATCTTGGCTTGAGCGACGCTTGGGTTATTTCTGGGAGTCCTCGATCCACTATCTCTAGTTGATTGAGCTACATCAGCTCTAGGGTTGTGGTCTGGGGTGGGCTGGTGGTGATGTGGTTTTGTGATTGGGGTGGTGGTGATGGAGGGTGATCTAAGATGATGGTCGATGGGAATGTTTCGGGCTCCTAGTCATCATGAATGTGGATGACGATGATGTATTTGGCCACTGAGAGGTGCGGGTAGGGGCTGATGCAAGGGGTTGTGGGTTCATAGGGTTGTTCGGTGAGATCCCAGTTTTGGGCCTCTTCACCAATGGTTCGGTACCAAACACAATGACCAAGATCTGGTTAACATCCGCACCTGAAAACATGACATCGATTGGAAGATGATGGAGGGACGGTCTTTTCTTCTACTCCAATTGTTGCATCTCTTATTCCTCCTTATAGTCTGATTGTGCTGGAGCGTCTGGATTCTGTGGCTCTGGCCCTGAGCTTGGTACAACTCTTGCATTTTTGTCTTTCTTCTTCAACAGCTCCACAGGTAGGATATAATGCATACTTGACTTGGGCGGATTACGTTTGACTCCTGGCCATGACATGAATTCCTTGTCAAAGGCCTCCTTGTCCAAATAGAACAACAACATCCTTGTGTGGAAATATTCCCTACTAACATGTCTCGGCCAGACAAATGTATGGTGTTGGTTCATGTTGAAGGCAATATTTTGCGTATTACAGTTGAGGAAATCCTGCGGGATACACAGCCCTGTGTTATGTCTATCAGACTGTTATACCATTTAGAAAATGTTGTGGCATTGAAGGTTGTATTCTCCGAATCTGGCCTGGACTGCCATGGCTCTAACATCTTCGTCATGCGCCCCTTATCTATTATCGTCGATTATATTCCCACAGGTGGATTCCATTTAGACATAGAAAATGCCACAAGTAGATGTCCATAAGTGAAGGTTCCTCCCTTCTCCTGTGCTTCCTCAAATGCTACTAGTATTTCCTCCAACAGGTAACTACACCAATTAAACACAACTCCATTGGCGCAAAAGTCAGCTATTGATAATGCATCTAGACTGCATTTGACTTTGTAGTATGATATCATAACCTTGGTGGATATGATGTAACAGGCGGTCCGGACTGTCTCAGGTAGTATTGGCCCGATTACTGTTGTGCGTCCTCCCCTCTTTGTGTTTCATTTCTCATACAGGCTGAGATCGCCTTTCTTTTTATCGTGCTTACCAGGACCCTGGAATCCTTTCGACACATCTTCCCCTTCGAAGGATAGTCCTGTAAGATGGTGGATGTCTTCAACATGGATTGGATATCTCTTATCCAACTAGAGAATTCTTTCATGCACCCTACTTATTAGAAATTTTGTGCACCGCGCAACTTCACTAGTGGTGTCGAATACTGGTAGGTATCTAAGGTTCATGATGGTCGAACTGAATAGGTTGAAAAACTATGGTTTTGGCACAAATTTCATACCTCTGATTCCATCTAGAGCCATCTCCCAAAAGACATTTGTGTGCATCTGAGGGAACAAGACTGAATCTGTCAGGTTAAGGTCGAGGAGCTTAACATGATCCACCTTCCCTTTGAGATTTCCCATGATCTTGACTCGTGGGTCGTAGGGCTCATCTAGAACCGCTTCTTTAGACATGGCACTTTGTCTTGCTGTGGATCTCAGCATTCACACTTCTACGGAAGCTAAGGACTAGGGTTACGACTGTAGATTTCATAATGGTACAAGCTAGTTCACTCTACGAAATTCAGAAAGGGCTATGTTATTTTGGAAATGATACATTCTCAGGCGAGTTCTCAGGGCCTTATACTTGGCCTAATGAGAAATTTTAGCAATAACTGCTGGTCATTATGACCGTATGGATGCAACTGGATCTGAGTTGTTCGATGGGATGGTTTAACAGGGTAAATCCTATTGGGAGATTCTGGCATTTATTTATTTGAGTGGAATAGGCACGTGGCCAATTTCAAACCTTTCCATTTGACGGGTGGGCATCCCAGCATAAAATCCGAGGGTATCTTTGCATAACGCAACTTTATGGCTTAACTGACCTCAGATGTGGTACCGAAATGGAAATAAAGGCTATGACTAGACTAGGTTCATGTGGCACATGGATTCAGATGGTATTCAGATTCATCCTCCCTTTGAAGACAAAGGTTGTCCCTGTCATATTAATGAATTTCATTAATGGATTCTCTTATGCTTTGGATCTTGCACTGTTGAGTCATTAGTTCTGTATCAAAAAATGATTAAACAGAAAATGAACTATGTGTCATGGAGCAACACTGCGCACATGGACTTTATTAACTGAATTTACAAAATTTCATAAAACTCAAATCTAACTAATGTACAAGCTCCTTCGGACTAGAGAGGCATTCCATCTTTCTCCATTTTGAGATAGGTAGGGCTTTAGGCGAGCGCCATTCACCCATATTGGCCGCAACACACCATCCATTTGTGCTAGTTTGACTACTCCTGAGGGTCGGATCTCCACAATTATGAATGGTCCCAACCAGTGCATGCGCAGCTTGCCAAGATGCTTTTGGTACTGATTATCATAGAGTAGTACCTTGTCTCCTTGCATGAATAACTTGGTCTTAATGTGCCTGTCATGGATAGATTTTTGTCTTTCTTTTTCAATCGACTGATGGAAGTCTACTAGAAATCTGGTCTTCTTGATTTCTTGTAACTCCATAAGCCTCTGTGCAATGTATTCCTCTTCTTTCATATGTGTGTCTTGTGCAATATATAGAATTGGAGTGATGAATTCTGCGGGCACCATTGCTTCTCTCTTGTAAACTAATTGGAACGGTGTGTACCTGTGGATTTTCTTTGTGGTTGGCTTGTATGCCCACAATATAACTAGAAATCTATCATCCCAGTCCTCGCAGTTTGTGCAACAGACATTTTTTTACCCTGTTTCTAGAATTTTGTTGAAGGCTTTGACTGTTCCATTGGCCCGTGGGTGGTATGGATTGCTCTTGTAATGTTGAATAAGAAATTATGTTGTAAGTATTGCTATAGTGATTCTAATGAAATGAGCTCCCCGATCACTGGTTAGGCTCCTGGGACATCCAAACCGAGTAATGATATTCTCAAAAATGAACCTGGCAGTAGTGTCTGTCGAACAGTTCTATACAACTGTTACTTCTGCCCAATGGCTGAGGTAGTTAGTTGCGGTAATGATGTACCTAGCGTTTGAATGCTTGGTGATAGGGTTGATTTATCCAATGAATTCAACTGCCCATTTCTCAAATGATTGTAAAGATCTATCTGGTTGTAGTGGTAGTTCAACTCGGTGTGACGGCTTGTCCACTTGTTGACAAACATCACACGATCTAGCATATACTTTTGCATCATTGAAAAGTGTTTCCCACCAAATTCCTTCCTGGAGAACTTTATGTGTAGTGGCCTTTCCTCCTATGTGGCCTTCTGTGACTCCACTATGGAATTCCTAGAGTATTTCCTGCCTTTCATGATCTAGGACACATCATTTGAGGATGTTGTCTAGTCATAGTTTATACAACTATCCGACGATCAACTAGTAATTTGTTGCTCTAACAACCATGTGGAATTTCTGGGTTGTGGAATATGTCTCTGGACAGGCTTATGTACTTAGGAATACTACTATCTCCTCCAGGTACTCCGGTATGGCCTCAATTCTGAACAAGTCTACATATGGGAGCTAATCATCTACTACTCCGCCACTTTCCCCTGACTCTAACCTGGATAGGTGATCAGGTCCTACGTTTCATCTTTCCGGCTTGATGATAACTTCAAAGGAAAATTCCTTAAATAACAACAACCATCTACAAATTGTTCCTTCTAGTACTGGTTTGTTAACTAGATACTTTAATGCAGAGTAATTAGTAAAGAACTTGAAATGAGAACCTAACAAATAATGTCTAAATTTCTGTAAATCATAAATCATTGCTAAGCCCTCCCTTTCCGTTGTAGTCTAGTTTGTTAGGATACTCAGCTCTCACCTTAAAGACCTGAGTTCAAGTCCCGACAACATAACCATTTTGTTGGCGCAAGTTTTATCAAACCAGGGTCCTTCTCAGGTTACCAACAAAAGGTACCGTGTAGTCTATAGTGTTGGCATTTTCATCTCCTCCGAAGATAAGAAGTCTCACTCGAAGCACTGCTAAGAAAGATAGATAGGGAAGGGTAGGGAAAAGACTTAAGAGGATCCATAGAGCCTTCATGACTCATTCATGATCTTGCGTAAGAGAAATGAACAGATCTGAAACATACATGTGCAAGAATCGAACCTACTTACGTTGCGATCAAGCATTTAAACGATGAACCATCAAATAGAACTTATGTGCCATAAGGAAATACTGTAATGCATAAGTAAACACACAGAGACACATCATATTTGAAAATTTAGGTCGTTCTTCATATTATCTTCATAATCTTTCTCTGGTTACAGACTCAGACTTACACGGTAGTGCACTGTACATAATCTTGACTCTGGACTCATGTCGCAGAGCTCCGATTCTCAAAACTGATAGATCAAATTCATTACAGAATTAAGACTTGACTTCACTCGACTTACAACAATCATCAACAACTAGTCCGACTGGGTAAAAACCAAAACAACAATGACTAATCAACCAACAAATCAACCCTTTTACAATTATGTTCATCACTATATATAAGCTAGGTTGTGTCTTCCTTCTTGGCTTGCACGCTTTCTTGTTCTGTTGCAACTGTTTGTTGCTTAGTTGGCGTTGCGCTGACTTTCGCAACTACTTTCTGTTTCCCTTTCTCATTTTGTTTTCCAGCTTCTTCTGGATCTTGTGAAACTCATGTTCAGTCAAAACTTGCGCGATTCCTTATCCCAAAAACGAAGGGCCCAACATATTTTAGAAGAAGAATGTTTCACACAAGTGGAATGGATTAAAAAAACCTTACAAGACATCAAAGTAGTGTTTGAAGAACCCACTACTATCTACTATGATAATACAAGTGCTATAAGTCTCTCCAAGAACCCTATCCAACACTCCAAAGAAAAACACATTCCAATAAAATACCACTATCTAAGAGATCAGACTGAAAATAAGAAAATTAAGTTGGAATATGTCTAAACACAAGAATAGGTTGTAGATATTTTCACTAAACCCTTAAGCAGAGATGTATTTGAATATCTCAGGCAAAGATTGGGAGTAGTCTCTATTCCAATCTATTCTCTCAAGAAAATAATGCATCAATTGACATCAATTCAGGGGGAGACTGTGATCTAAGTCAGGGGGGTTCATTCAACCCTTTTCCCTTGATGTCAAAGGGGGAGAAATGAAAATAGTATTGCCATCAATGCCAAAGGGGGAGAAATCAAAACAATATTTCCATCAATTCCAAAGGGGGATATTGTTGGAAATATGGAAATATAGGTTGGCATTGATGGCATTGACATTGACATTGTTATATATATATAAATCTAAAACAGAGAAGAACATGTTGACAATATGTTTCCTATGATGACATGTATATGTTAATAGAACGATTGATGGGGCATGCAAAATGAAATAAGCAGTGATGTATGTTGACTTGCTGACTGTGATGGTTATGAGGAACTTTGTTATTAAAATCTCTGTGATGTGCCTGGAAGACAGGGGTTGTCTTTGTGAGAATGCTCATACTAACTATCCTATTATTGATCTTTTACAATAGACCTCTACTTGCCAATCTTGTTTCTTGTCTATCCTAGTGCTCATACTAACTATCCTATTACTGATATTTTAAAGTAGAAATTTTCTTACCAATGTTGGTGGTTTCCTATCTTGGTGCTCATACTAACTATCCTATTATTGACCTTACAACATAGGTGTTTGCTAGTAGACCTCTGCTTGATAATGCTGGAAGAGTATTTATCCATGTATAGACAATCTGCATGCCTCCATACTTCTATCGATTGAGATGCATGTGAAAATAAAGATGGGTTGCCAAGATATGGACACAAAACTCAAGATGAAGTGTATTATGTAAATAGTATCAAATTTGTAGGTTCATTGATACATGTTGATCCTAGTTTGAAAAGGGATGACTAGAGTATACTAAAGGACAAGATGCAAGTCAAGGACATGGATTTTAATCATGTCGTTGCACATTCTCTAACATCACATAGAAAGAGAGGTAGATTGAGGCTTAGAAGTAAACTACAGAATGTGTCACTACTCGAGAAAAAATAAGAGAATATGGAACCTACAAAGATCTTAAATTGAGTGCCAATCCCAGTTAAGGAGAGTTTGGAAGAGCCCAATGCAAAGATCAATGTTTTTCTTCAGGATTTAAGCTACCATGGATGGACCTACAATGCCCAAACTTGTAAGTTACATTTGTGGAGGATGTGGAGCTGAGAATTCACTAAAGCCTGGTGATGTAATTCAATGCAGAGAATGTGGTTATCGCATCCTGTACAAGAAACATACTAGAATAATTGTTCAATATGAATCTCTTTGAGATCATTTTGCAATTGCCACACTGATTATTGAGGGCATTCTTTGGAACATTTCTAGATTCGTGGATGAATGAGAATGTAGATTTTGATCTGACAATATGGAAACTTAAATTATTTGCTTCAGGCATACATTTCACAACTTAATCTTAAAGGACTTTCTCTCACATATTACATGTTGTTCATTACCTAGAGTGCAGTTCGCCTCATGAGAGCACTATAACTATGGAATCAATACAAAAACCTAAACACAATCAGGGGAAGTGCTTTAAGAGTAAATGGGAGCCTGTTGTTGAAACAAAACCAAACATCGTGGTTAATACATTTGGGCCAAAGAGGAAGCGTGGACGATTGAGACAGATTAAAGACTCAACAAGTGTCCAATCAAGTGATTGACGATGCTTATTAAATCATCCATTTGGGAATCATCCCACATTGGTAAAAGGGGAAAAGTTTAAGTGGGTTTATATTGACAACCCTCTCTATGATTATTCGATGTGTAGTGCAGAGGTATGGTGGGGGCTCTAGGTGCTTGGAATTCACTAGAATATCACTAGCCTGGTGCCCGGGATGACTTGTTAGGCCCCCTACCTTTTGGAAGAGGTGACTACAACCGTTGATTTAATATTTTTTTATATAATTGTTTGGCACGACGGTCATACGGGTGATCATGGGCTTAGGTGGTAAGACTGCCAATTTTATCAAAGTCTGTAGCATAACGCAAAGTATGGAGGGTGACCAAGTCTAGCGGATCAACAAGTTCGCTACCAAGTTAATAAACTTTCAAATGTTGAGACCGCTGGATTTTTTGGCATACCACCAATTGTGGAGGTTCGCCAAAAACTAGTTAAAACCCTGCACAACACCAAAGATTTCACACTGTCACGATTTTGGTATAATAACAAAGATCATTGCGAACATGGATCACATGAAGAATATAACAGAGGATATAAAAACCTCACCATAACTGCTAATTGTTTTACATGCTGTCATATGATCTCCCAAATTAATAAAACCCTGTAGTAACACAAAGACAGTAAGATGCAAAAAAAAAAAAAAAAAAGTTAAATTGAATATTTGTTAAATCATTCATGCATTAAAAGATGGATTGAATATTTGTTAAAATCATTCATGCATTAAAAGATGGAATTAAATCAAATAAGAATGATAACTTTGTTAGTAATAATGAATATTAATTAAATTTATAATCTATTAAATGAAGAAGTATGATGTTTATGAAGAGTTGCATTGAAAAGATTAAAGACTTATAAGTATGTTGAAATGTGAAGAAGACATGTGTCTGTCAAAGAATTATTTAAGATCAAGAACAAAAGGAGACAGAGCAACAACTATGAAACCAAATGTTTGATATAGAAGACCATTATTGGAGTGCATATCCTATCTTGAGGTTGATGAACAAAGGGTGGCACCGAGGTGGAAGGACAGGTTGGAGCCTGTAGGGAAGTAGGTGCTTCCTTGTTAGTTGTCGCTGACTAAATAGGGGGTTGTACCCTCCTACTAGTTGGATCTGGTGAACAAGGGGTGTGGGTGCATCCTGATCAGTTGGTGATGATCTAAAGAGGAAGAACATCTTCCTTCTATTGTAACTTGTAATTTTTTTTTTTGCAGTTAATAGAAAAGTGTTTGTGGTTTTCCCAATTGGATTCCACGATAAAATATTGTGTTCAAATTTTGTTTGCATTGACAAAAGTAAAAATCTTGATAACGTTATTCTATCACTGATTCACTCCGTGTGAGTGACAAGATCTGGTCCTTCATCTCTTACATAATTTTCCATCTACCCTCATTTACCTCCACACTTATTTTCATTAATGTTTCTCTTTGGAGTTTTTTTAATGCAAAATTAAAATAGTGTAAAAATACATATTCAATTTTCTTCTTTGACATCAATTAATCTTTTATTTAATAAAAATATTGCACGGTTTTAATTAATTTTTGTTGTTAAGTTGTTTTAACAAAACCTTTAATGTCTTTAACCTTTCATCATTTCTTTGAATATTTATTAAGGATTTATTTTAACAACAATCAAATAAGTGATGATCATATCTCTTGTTTTAATTTTGTAATTTTTGGATAATTATAATGGGACTCAAACAATTGTCGGTGAAATCACAATTTTATATTGCTTAAATTTTGAATGCATAAATCAACTCAGCCCAATCAAAATGTTTTAAGTTTTTTTATTTTTTGATAATTATATTTGAAATCCAACAACACAATGGTTAGTAAAATTACAATTTTACATTGAGTAAGTATTGAAAATGAATTCAATCCAACAAAAAAAACATTAAAACACCCAAAATATGTAATATCAACAATTTAATCTGCAATTCCCTGAATTTCCTACAGAATTTATTTTGAATTTGTAATAAAAATTAGAAAAAGGTAAAACGTTTAGAATGGGTCGTTTCTCTCTATCGATGCAACAACTATTTGCAAATGTGACGCAAACCAAATGACATGGTTACTGTGCACAACGTATTTGGCGCGATCTATGACGCTTTAATCGTTAAACAAACTATATTGTCTATTAGGCAAACATGAAATAAATGTGAGAAAATGGTTTTGATCGTGAGAAAATGAAACATTAAACATCGGAGAGATATCCAGTACTTTGCCAATTCAATCTTGTATGAATTATCTGAAACATTCTTTGGAACTCTGCATGGTTCTATCCTTTTAAACTTCAAATTGTTATATATTCCACGTGATTTCTTGCTCAATTGCGCGAGGATTAAATCTCCTCCTTATAACTTCTTCCCTCTTCTTTTATCATAGTCCTTACTTCCTTCTAACATTTCCATTCACCTTCTTCATGAACTTTGCAAATAACATTGAATCTTCACTCTCCATAATTGTGTATGGTAGAGTTACCAAATAGGTTACTCCTTTTCTCATCATCATCCTTACACTTTTGAGTACTTTACTGCTACTTCTTTCTAAGATGTTCATACAACTTCTTCATGAACTTTGTAAATGACTTTTTGTTTTCACTCTCTCTAAAAATGTCTCGTAAGCCTTTTTTTTGAGATTTTGTATGCAAATTCAAATTGCACCAAAATGACAATCCATGTTTCTCTTGACCTAGACATCTCAACATGTTATTTAGACTCATATTCACAACCTCCATGTTCCTATTTATGTAAGGATTGTACCAAAATCCTTAATATCTCTATCATATGTAATGTTTTTAGGGGATCCATGCAATCCTACAACTTATTTGAAAAACAACACAACTACCTTCATTGTATTAGAAAATTTCCTACATGTAATAAAATGACTTTTTTTAGAAAACTTATCAAATACAATAGATATAGAATCATTGCCTCACTTTGATCTTCGTATTCCAAAGAATTGCGATCTTGGTATTCCAAAGAAAATATCCATGATCAAATCTTCCCAAGGTCTCTTTAGTACTGGCAAAGTAATTTGGAAACATATGGCACATCACCCACATTTTCACATCTATAGAAACATATGGCCAATAATATCCATCATCTAACATGTTAAGCCCTAAATCCCTAGACATTGAGTTATTGCATTTTTATTGCTACATTAGTATTGTTGAATAGACCCTTTAATTGTAATTGTACCCTTTGTCTCATATATATGTGCACATACACACCAAGAAGATGTAGTTTAAGAAAGTGTCTCATATTGTACATTTGTTTTATTATAAAATGAGGTTGTCCCTCAAAGGGGCTTCACATCAATTCTTATATCTCATTCTTTTTATGTTATTTGGGTGTTTATTGCATAATATTTGGTATCAATGCATATAGTCTTAGTGTTTTCTCCAAAGAAGTTATCTTGGCATTTTCACTATAACCTTTTATCGGTGAAGTTCATGACTATGAAAGTTTTGATAGCTTGAGACATATCAAAGTACTTGATGTAAAAAAATTGGTTTTGGTTCCCTATAATTTTTTAGATATAC
>JZKD02S0051067.1:308969-323191 GCA_000966675.3 Picea glauca | reverse complement strand
ATATACCAAGGAGACATTTTCATTTGGAATCATCTTGTACTTGAACATTTATGTGGGGTAAAAGGAGGTTGCCCCTCGAAGAGGCTTATTATCTGAAATTCTCTCTTTTTCAAGGCATTGAGTACTTATTTTGAGGTTTTTCTATGCTATATTGATATTTGGTGCTTAACAAATTCCATATCAAACCTTGAACATTTTAAAATTTTATATTAAACCTCAATATCAAACTGTTCCCATATCTTCCAAATGCCCACACAAAAAGTGTTATGGAATCCCTGAAATTCCCTCAATTTAAATCCCAAATACGCAATTTAGGAGTATGAGCAGCTTTACGACTAAGGATACACAAATGCATATGTTTATGATATAATTTCTTATACATGCTTATCGTATTAGTTGATTTATAATTATACAATAACTAATAACTTAATTAAATTACATAAAATTTAATCATTTATAAATAAAATAAAAATATTCATTTAAAAATAAAAGAATCAGGATAACGAATAACATGGAGACCACGATTACACATATATTTAAAATTGAAACTCTTATAATTATTTAATGTTAAGGGTCGACTTAGATTTACAATATAACCAATAACTTAAAGATTCAACCACATAGATGGCCTCTTCTACCTGCATTATTGACGTCACGCAGACCCCCAACCCCCCCTGGCCGATGATCCGCACAGGATCGTTCTTTATTCTCCTCAAGCCGAAGCAGATCCCTCGGATCCCAATTGGAACCTCATGTATCGATCCACAAGTCCTTCATGAAGACCCGCCCTGTGCAACTTAACACCAGGCATGAGACTTACATCTCCATGCAACCACAACCAGGCCTTGGCGCAAGCGCATTTCGCAACTCGCAACTCGTGAGTTCGTGAGTTGAAAATCCTCGACTCCTCTTTCTCCAAACACCGATATCCGAGAATGCGATACGGGTATGGCTCCTCCTTGTTAGTGCATTCCACACATAACCACTGGCTAGGGCCAAGTGATTAGCACTACTCGCAACTCGCGAGTTCGCGAGTTGGAGTGTTGATCCCTCGTGCTCCTCCTTCGTGAATCCACGAGACGCGATAAGTTAACAATGGGTTGACTCCTTTCCCAGGTGACGTATTTCCTCCAGCTGTCACCCGCTTCCACTTTTTTCTAGGCGCTCTATGTTGCACCACCTGTCAACCACGCAGTCCCCACCTAACGGACATGACACACGTTTTCCTGAGCCCTTGGTGCTCGGTACTTCGTGACTTTAGCGATCCAGGTGCAACTCATTCACCCTCTGAAACCTCGATACATGATATAGCAAGGCACCAAATCTCATGGCTCTCCTTCCTCCTCGATCAACGGTTCGGATCGAATCATGATCTCACGACTCGGGGGTTTGTAGTGTAAAGAACTTTGCCTCCCCGCTCACGATACCTGAATTCGCGAGATGATCCAGATCTCTGCCACCTGTCCTCCAAAATGGATGGTCATGATACTTTTGGGACTTGACAAGTCCTCTTCCTTTTTCTATTACGAGGTTTAAACCTCGAGCACCTTTTCTGGATCCAACGGCTCACGACAACTTGGCACTTCTCCCCGAAGTTTTTGCCATCTGTTCTACCCTTCTGTGTAGCCTCCTCTTGCTGCCTATATGTAGATTCAATGGTCTTAGCTATTTCCTCCTAGTGTCGATCAAACGACAGTTGTAGCTCCCTCCTGACCTTATGCTTCTTCCTTTCCCTTGGAAGATTTCTTACGCCGAAAGGCCTCAGCCTTTGTTTCTATTGCGAAGCCTTTAACCTTAGCACCCACTTGTATTCTAAGAGGCATTCCTCCTCCTGAGCTTCTCAAACTCTAAACCCTCCAAAGGGTTTTCTTGACCTCTACACTCCTTACAGGGCCCTGACACGCAATTGTGCTATCTCTTCTGAGCTTAATACCTTTGAGACAAGTTCTCACCTTTGCACACTCCTTGTGCCTAACGAGCCTTCTGATGACTATATATTACCACTTCACCCAAGTATTAGCCTGGTGCACTCCTTGCACAGGTCTTTTTCCTACTTGGGCTTCAACTGCTCGAACCTCAATGGTCGCTGTCCCTTCCTCTTATTGAAGGGGTGGAAGTGCCCTCCTCTACAACTTCCCGCTCAAGCACCCCTTGCTGAGCCTACAGGATGTTCAGAAATCCTGTGAGTGTCTTCCCTGTAACACTTCCCTGTAACACTTCCCTTATCTTAGAACTCGAAAGAGAGTTCTTCTATGCACTCTATGCAACTGCTCAATTCCCTCCTGGAAGAGCTTCCACAAAACCCACATTGATTATGTTATCGTTGTGGCTTCCTTTGCACAATCTTACCTCCAAGGTGTTCAACAACCTTTAGGTTTCCTCCTTGAGTCAATGACTTTAGCTGGTCTGCCCTCCTGGCACGTCTTTGTCTGAAATTCTGTAGAATTCAAAAATGCACTCTTTCACGGGTTTTTCAAAGATCACAGTACTCTTTCATGCACTCTTGCATGAAACCACAAAGAACCCAAACCTGGAAATCAAAGAACTCAATAGATAGGAAAATATATCTATCCCTGCAGATGGAACTTAACATACATCTACAGTATATCATCACACATAAAGACATTCATCAACATACACAGAATAACATGCGGGAAAAACTGCTCTGGTTGTATTAATATGAAATGCCTCTTTACAATGTTTTCGAGCTCGAACTGCAACAGAGTCTCGACTCTCCTCCCCTATCTCTCTATTCTCTCTTCTCTACCTCTCTACAGAATCTCTAGACTCATCCACTCTCCCTAACTAATCCTACAGATACAAAGGATATTTTTTACAAAAGGGGGCTCCTCGAGCTCTTCCCTCCATCCTCACCAACTCTCATTAATTACAATGAATTACATTGAATGGTTGTCTAGTCTGAATCGGATCTAGATCTCAGCCTTACAAATCATTAAGAGGCCAACTAACTACAACCTGCATACAAGCATGGTGTTGGCTCTACCAGCCTTACAATCATTTAATACATTTAAATTCAAATTTGAAATTTGAAAGTGAGAGGGTTGTGCCTCTCCTCTCCATTGAATGAGCACTTGAAGTGCTAGCTAGCTGGCGCGTAGTTGGCATGGCGAGATGCTCTTGCATCATACTCCTCTGCTACGAAAAATTCATGAGCTTCCCAGCATGGCTGTTGAAATCCCCTTGGATCCCAAATAGTTCTTTGGAGCTGTCCATCTGCTCCATTGTTTCGTTGTTGTTGCTACATCTGTTTCCCTACTTCTATGGCAGGTTCTCCTCTGCACAGTTTCCCCTCACTGTTAGTTTCTACTTCTGACCTCGACATTAGCCTTCTAATCTTCTCAATATCCTCATCAAACTACTCCCATGGCTGGCTCTCTTTATGCAGTCTCCTCCGCTGCACTTCCTCATCCTTATCAGTGGGCAGATCAACTACATCCCCCATGCTATTTTCTTCCTCTGTGGCCTTAGCTTGCCACTCTGCTGCAAAATTCAATTCTGCAGTCTTCTCACTGAGTCTCTTCTCAGGTTCCCCTTCTAACAGCTTTTCTTCTGCCAATTCTCCTACTGGTGCATCTCCAACTTCCTCCAGCTGCTTCCTAGACTGGAATTTTGTTTCATCTCCTACTATAGACCTCAGTGCTACAGTCATCATCCGTTCACCTCCCTGGCTGAAATTTATGAGAAATTTCTCTTAATTCTCTCCTCTCAAAATATCCATGTATGTTTTCTCATGGAAGTCATCTACTGGCTCTGGATGGTTCAACCAATCCTCCAGCATCTCCAATTCCATCTCCCATGGAGTGAGCATCTTATCTGCATGCTCTTCTTCTACTGTCAGCTTCAATGCTGCAGGTGTCTTTGTTTCAGCTACCTGGCTGAAATTTTTGAGCCATTCTTCTGAATGCTCATCTTCTTCTCCTTCTACTAGGTATCTCCTGATGTTTTCCCCAATTCTTCTTTTGTGACAGTTTTTGTTGGCTGTCCTTCTTCCTCTATTGCACCTTCATCCTGTGCATCGGCCTCCACTCGGCTGCTTGGTAGGAATATTCTTATTCCTCTAATCATCAGAATGATATTATGATCTTCCTTCTATGTCAGCTCCTCTCGTTGATCCAAAATCACCTCTAAGTCAATGAGACTTTCAGACAGTCTCATCTGCTCTCCCTTTCCCACCTGGCAATATGGGATTTCCTCTCTGCCCTCCTGGCAGTCTATGAGATCCTCCAACGATCTCATCTCATTGCCCTCCTGGAAACCTGAGTTTTCTATCCTGCCTTCCTGGAAGTCTTTGAGACCCTCCAATGGTCTCATTTCATTGCCCACCTGGCAATTGGAAAATCAATCTATGCTCTCCTGGCAGTTCACGAGATCTTCCAACGATCTTTCCTCCTTATCGCTAAGATTCTTCCCAGTCTCTGGTTCACGGATATGAACTAGATTCGTGTCACTGAGGCTTTTAGCATACCTCAGCCACTTCCTCAACAACCTTTGTTGTCTTCTGGCCAACAATTTCTTTACTAGCCACTTTACTTTCGTTTTCATGGGCCATTCATACACCCAATGCGGCTTTGCATTTTGTTGCATTCACAATGCGAGCTATTCCATTCTCGCCCTTATCTCAGCGAGTTCTTTGTCAATCTAATCTTTTCTCTGCTACTGGTGGTTCTTATTTCCACCGCGTCCATGACCTTTAGTAGCCATCTTCCTATTCATGTCTTCCTTCCTGGAAAACTTTTTGTTGTCACTCTGCAACCGTGAGTGCTTCCAGCCTTTCCTACAGTTCTCCTGACTGTCTATTGACTGTTGCGTATCTGCGAACAATCACCACAGAGCTTCAACACTCTATCTTCTTCCTTTAATGTATGTAAGAAAAGATCAGCACTCCCTACCTATGTCTCCTATAGAAGTCAAATCCTGCTCTGATACCACTTGACGTCACACAGACCCCCGACCCCCCCTGGTCGATGATCTGCACAGGATCATTTTTTATTCTCCTTGAGCCGAAGTGGCTCCCTCGGATCCTAATTGGAACCTCACGTATCCATCCACATGTCCTTCGTGAAGACCTACCCGGTGCAACTTAACACCGGGCGCGAGCCTTACATCTCCATGCGACCACAATTAGGCCTTGGCACAAGCGCCTTTCGCAACTCGCAAATCGTGAGTTCATGAGTCGAAGATCCTTGAATCCTCTTTCTCCAAACGTCGATACCCGAGAATTTGATACAAGTATATCTCCTCCTTGTTAGTGCCTTCAACACATAACCACCAGCTAGGGCCAAGTGCTTAGCACTACTCGCAACTCGCGAGTTCGGGAGTTGTAGTTTTGAGCCCTCGTGCTCCTCCTTCATGAATCCACAAGATGTGATAAGTCAACAATGGGTTGAATCCTTTCCCAGGTGACGTATGTCCTCCACCTGTCACTTGCTTCCACTTTTTTCTGGGCACTCTACGTTGCACCACCTGTCAACCACGCGGTCCCCATCTAACCGACGTGACACGCATTCACCTAAGCCCTTGGTGCTCGACACTTCACGACTTTAGTGATCCAGGTGCAACTCATTCACCCTATGAAACCCTGATACACAATGTAGCGAGGCACCAAATCTCACGACTCTTCTTCCTCCTCGATCAACGGTTCGGATCGAATCGTGATCTCGTGATTCAGGGGTTTATAGCGTAAATAACTCCACCTCCTCGCTCGTGATACCCGAATTCACGATATGATCCAGATCTCTTCCACCTATCCTCCAAAATGGATGGTCCTGATGCTTTCGGGACTTGACAAGTCCTCTTCCTTTTGTTGTTACGAGGTTTAAACCTCGCGCACCTTTTCTGGATCCAACGGCTCACGGCAACTCAACACTTCTCCCCGAAGTTTTTGCCATCCATTCTACCCTTATGTGCGGCCTCCTCCTATTGTCTGGACGTATATTCAACGGTCTCAACTCTTTCCTCCCAGTGTTGATCCAACGACAGTTGTAGCTCCCTCCTGAGCTTACGCTTCTTCCTTTCCCTTGAAATATTTCTTGCGCCAAAAGGCCTCAGCCTTTGTTTCTACTGCGATGCCTGTAACCTTGGCTCCTGCCTGTATTCTAAGAGGCGTTCCTCCTCCTGAGCTTCTCAAACTTTGAACCCTCCAAAGGGTTTTCTCGACTTTTGCACTCCTTGCAGGGCCTTAGCACGCAATTGTGCTCTCTCTTCTGAGCTTAATAACTTTGAGACAAGTTCTCACCTCTGCACACTTCTTGTGCCTGACGAGCCTTCTGACGGCTGTCTATTACCAATTCACCTGAGTATTAGCCTGGTGCACTGCTTGCACAGGTCTTTTTCCTGCTTGGGCTTCAACTGCTCGAACCTCAATGGTCTTTGTCCCTTCCTCTTCTTGAAGGGGTGGAAGTGCCCTCCTCTGCAACTTCCCGCTCAAGCACGCCTTTCTAAGCCTACAGGATGTTCAGAAATCCTGTGAGTGTCTTCCCCGTGACACTTCCCTTATCTCAGAACTTGAAAGAGAGTTCTTCTATGCACTCTATGCAACTGCTCAATGCCCTCCTAGCAGAGCTTCCACAGAACCCACAGTCATTATGTTATCTCTGTGCCTTCCTCTACACAATATTACCTCCAAGGTGTCCAACAAACTTGAGGTTTCTTCCTTGAGTCAATGACTTCAGCTGGTGCCCCCTTCTAGCACGTCTTTGTTTGAAATTCCGCAGAATTCAAAAATGCACTCCTACACTGGTTTTTCAAAGACCGCAGTACTCTGTCATGCACTCTTGCATGAAACCACAAAGAACCCAAACCTGAAAATCAAAGAACTCAACAGATAGGAAAATCTATCTATCCCTGCTGATGGAACTTAACATACATCTACAACATATCATCACACATAAAGACATTCATCAACATACACAGAATAACATGCAGGAAAAAATGCTCCGGTTGTATTAATATGAAATTCCTCTTTACAATGTGTTCGAGCTCCGACTGCAATAGAGTCTTGACTCTCCTCCCCTATCTCTCTATTCTCTCTTCTCTACCTCTCTACAGACTCTCAATACTAATCCACTCTCCCTGACTAATCCTACAGATACAAAGGATTTATTTTTACAAAAGGGGGCTCCTCAAGCTCTTCCCTCCATCCTCACCAACTCTCATTAATTACAATGAATTACATTGAATGGTTTTCTAGTCTGAATCGGATCTAGATCTCAGCCTTTCAAATCATTAAGAGGCCAACTAACTACAGCCTGCATATAAGAATGGTTTTGGCTCTACCAGGCTTACAATCATTTAATACATTTAAATTCAAATTTGAAATTTGAAAGTGAGAGGGTTGTGCCTCTCCTCTCCATTGAATGCACGCTTGAAGTGCTGGCTGGATGACGCGTAGATGGCATGGAATGATGCTCCTGCATTAGTTATCTTCGAGGAGGAGGACCAACCACCTTCCATAAATTTTTACACTAACAAACTAGAAGGGAATAATCGTTGACAGATAATGATGGGCGAGGGCCTCGATAATTTCTGGCAGTCCACAACTCGACGTTTTCCAGGTTAGGTAGGTCAATGAAAAAGGGGCCAAGGAAGGCAGGTTCCTTCCACGCACAGCATCAGGAGTGAAGGAAAAATTTCTCAATGAAAACGAGCAAGAGCCTAGGAAAGATTCACTGGAGTAGGTGATCCTTGTTGTATTCAGGGATAAAGAAAAATCATGGAAATAGGGACAGCGTGTTTTTCCTTCCTTGGGTTTCCATCGCTGCAAAGAAGGATATGGCTTCTCTCCAGGAGTGAACTCATGGATGTAAGGATAATATGTTGGCGACTAACCTACTAAAACTAGATTTCAGCAGACAGGTGGGTTTGCAGTTAAGATAAGTTCGTTTCAGGAAACATTTGGTGGCCTACGCAAACCGCAACCTTGGGTAAAAGGGAATGAGTAACGTGGCACTTGGTTCTTGGATAGCTTCAACCCTTTTAATAAATTTTACAAAGGGAAGGGTCTGCATGAGTCGTAGTTGTACATGGATTTTTCTATCCTTAGCAAGGAACAAATAAAATAACTCAATGCTAAGTGGAAATAGAGGAAGGATCTTTGATTGTCCACATTTAAATTACAGTAAAAATTTCTTAATACTCAAACAGAATAAACTTTACAATGCAAAATGCATCCCAACTAGGCGTATAATTCTGTGGTATTACATGCTTTCAAAAGTATTGATTTATATTAACTTAGCTAGGGGAAATAGATAATGAACTTGTTATACAGGAACTTCAATAGATTAGTCCAGGATCACAACTATAATTTTTAACAAGAAAACACAACCATTTTCTTAACAGAATATACTATTAATCATAGAAAATCGCACGTCATTTTTAGGAACATTTCTAAATACTGTTGAACCAAGAATGCACAAAAACATAATTTAACTATCTATCAACCGATTTACACATGCGTGCATTCTCCATGATAAATATTCATATACAAAAAAATCAACTGAAATTTTAACACAATTTACGCATGCACGCTTCGACGTTACAGAGATGCATATACAGGAAATTAACTACTAATCAATACAAATTATACACATGTGTATTGTATCCAAATGTGAATGCTCTGTAGTCATTGTCCCATGTGCACTCCATCCAACTCTCGCTTTCCAAACAATGAGACCTCATCGGTACCCCCTAGCCAACTCTACGGGTACTCTTCTTTCCCCTGAGCCCCACGAGCAGAAAAGGGGCCACGCACACAATACTAGAGAATGCTAGCTCCCATATCACCTCACAAGGTCGAGCTACCACTCATTACCTGAGCTAGGTATCCCAACTCCTACAAGAGAAATTTAGTCAAGATAAAATTATAGCAGCATAACCTTACACAAACCAAATGTGATCCATACTCCTCCTCCGCCATCCTTTTTATAGATTTTTCTTAGTGATTAGTTTCCCAAACCCTCATTAGATTATTTTTATTAAATTTAATTAGGATAAACCTCCCCCGTACACATGTCACTTGATCCCTTAGTTGCACCAGAAAATCAATTTACTAATTAATTAAATTATCCTATTTCCCTCACCAACCTAAAAGCGTTCCTAAAAACTCTCCTCGATGTCCCTTTATTCTCTTACATTTTTTAAATGACTTACGCCTTACTTAAATCCTAGTTGAGTTCACAAATAGAAATTTCCAAAGGATAGATTCCCTACTAAGTTAGACATTCCCCTTTTTCTTTAAGTTTCCCTTTTTTTTAACTAAGTTCAAAATTTGCAAGTTTAGACAAAAACAACCATTTACCCCTTTTAATAATTAAACTGTTATTAAAAAAAATTCTTTAATTATTAATGCTTTAATTTTCTTTACCCCCTTCTTGTTACAAGTCCATTTAGCTTTTTTTTTGTTCAGATATTCTAGTTAGACCTAGGTTTTAAATTCACTAGGCTTGGCGACAGTTCTTAAGGGAAAAAATTGTTATTAAATTTCACTCATACCATCATTCATTTTAAGGCCGATCGGGTTCTAAGGAAGCATAGTTTTCAAGGCACTAGGTTTATTAACTTACCATAGTTAAAATCACAACATTCCCTTCAGGACACACTACGTGGTCCAAGGGTGCCACTCGCCTGCATCCTGGTTATATTTGCACGATGTGCCCTTCAATACACACTACATTATCCAAGGGTGCCACTCATCTCTTGACTGAACTTGGTAGACGTCAAACCCTTGGAGTCAATAATCCGTCAGGTGACCTTGTGGGAGACTAATGGCCTCTAAGGAATAAGGAACCTGCCTTATTGTGCACCCCTTATAATCATCGTGAGCGACTGCCACAAGTTACCCTCACAACATCGTGGATCTCTTGAACTAGGTAATCATTAACCTACAGTTTGAGCCATGGTGGGATTTCTAGTAGACTGTGGCAGGGTTGCTGTCACACCTCTCCCTCAATGTCTCTGTGTAACATTCCAACGTTACGACTACGAGCGAAGCATATTTTATTTTATTTTATTTTTTTAAAGGGAAAGAAGGCGACAACGACAACAGTTTAACCACACCACTGATGATGAATGCAAGCATGCAGTCCAGGCAACTATGACTCCATGCACTGGCACAAGGAAAAATAGGCTAAACATGCATAGAACAACAAGGAGGAACGACTACCCGCCCGACACAACCAAGACCATGCCTACAAGCTAAGGAACAACATCCCCCTCTCGACACAATGACCTTGACTAACAAGACTAGACCTCAAGGCGCATGAACCAAATGCATGAAGGCACTCAACCCATGCGCCCAAGTGAACTTATAATGCTTCAACAACACTCACACAAAACACACTGACTATGGCCAAGTTCTCGATCACTGTTATCCGATAGGGCGAGCCATGATCCCCTCATCAAGAATCATGCCATCACTAGGTGATAGACACGTCAATAACCTTGGCACCACACATCATATCTGGATTGAGGACTCTAGATAATCAGACGTGCTAGAAGTCGAATATCGATAAGAAAACCACACCCATACCCCAACAACAGGCCAACGAGATTCCAGAGGACGACAACAAGGGAAGACACAAGACAATACACAAATTCATCAATGACCCAACCATTCATCTAGTCTAAACTAGTCAATAATTATAATCTACTTTAACATTGGTTACCAATCTAAAAGAGCATGTCTAATTTACAAATAGTCATTAATGCACCCTCTAATTTAACGTTAAATACAATCAATTTAGCAAGTCTAAGTAATAAATACTAAAACTATAAACAATAAATACAATCTAATTGGACGAATCTAGTTAAATTAATACAAAAACTAAATCGACAAGTCTAGTCTAAGTTAATCTAGAGGTTGTCTATTTAAGTAAAGGCTATTTAATCATATTAAGGTCCGTTCTAATCAATTTAATGCTATCTAAGAATGTCGTTCTAATCAAATTAATGTTGTTCTAATCAAATTAATGTTATCTTCTAGTCAATTGAAAAGGTGGATGTCATTAATATAATCTTACTGGCAAAAGATGTTAATAGGAAGTCAGTGAAAAAGTCATAATAGTCAAAGATATAATTCTGTTGTCAAATGATGTTAAAAAAAAAGGAGGAAAAACATTCAACGCAAGCCATCATTAATGGAACGCATTCCTAATGAGGGTACCATCACCAGGCAATAAGAAAAAATCGTGGTCTTAACATCTGGCAAAATCACCAGGTATCAAACGGCAAGGTGCAAGCATAACAATCTAGCAAAAATCACCAGGTATCAAAAGGAAAATCACAAGCAATACAAGGACAAATTCATAGGGGTTCAGGAGTATCAAGAAGCATGCATTCCAAGAGAAAATTATCGCTATGCTTACAAGGCATGGCCTTACTGTCAGTCAAAAAACTCACTCAAAAGTGATACATGTAGTCCGACTGCGTTGGGCGAAATGCTAGCACTCGAAAATATAAACGTTGAATTGCATTCGCCCTCCGGTAGGATATCATGGTCTCAATTAAAGGGCTCACTGCCAGGCACAGCCATATGTTATTCGTACTCCACATTAACTATTATTCACAGTAGAACTAAATAAAAACTAAGGGATTTACTCCAATACACAACACTGTAACTAACTCCCTATCATGAATTTACTGTGGTAAAAAAATTTGGATTACTGACCCACTACGGTTTGCTGCCTAAAATCAAGGTGACTTGTTACTAAACATTATCCAAATCATTAAGAAAATAGAGCCATTACATAATTACCAATGCAGAGGAAATGTTATTACAACCATTACATAATTACCAATGCAGAGGAAATGTTATTAAGGCCATTACATAATTACCAATGTAGAGGAAATGTTATTACAACCATTACATAATTACCAATGCAGAGGAAATGTCATTACAACAATCACATAGTTACAATCGCAGAGTTTAACATTCAAATAAATTCACTGAGGTTATAGCATTCAATAATTTAATCTGTTGAGTTTATATCCTTATAAAAATGCCCAGAAGTATAATTCGTCTTAATCCAATATACAATGGAAAAATCTAAACAATCTTACCATAATTAAAAATTCGCTCGGCAAAAATTTTTCCCCCAAATCAAACGAAATGCAACCAAAGAAGTATCAAATCTCTAGGCAAACAAACGAACAACAGACTTAATCAAGCAACGAAAGAAGTCTGGCAATGGCAAAGGTGCAGTCTTAACTAGTGGTGAAAAACGCAGTCTCAATCGTCTTCAAGTAGAGTGCAGAGGTAAATAAAACCAATCTAGCAATATGTAAAAACGCGGAGAAAAACAAAAAATTCGCCATCAATCAATAAATTGCAGGGTTAATTAATCGCATCAAGGCGAAAGACAACACACTACCTGGAACAACCAACAGGGCTAGATGACTGGCAGGAACATCCTTCACTCATCATCCATGCACAGAAAAGCAGGGCATTTAGATCCATAGGTCTATTAACACCGAAGTGACGACCGTAGATCAAGCTCCTGGCCGACTGCTCAGGCATGGACTGATGAGCTAGGGACGAAGGCAAAAATAAACTGCAATCATTAAAAATCAATAAACCATAGGATGGTCAAGACAGGCAGGGATCGAAGTCCATGGGAATCAATCAACATGGAGCCAAAGGCTATGGGGGAAATTTCAGTCATCAACTAGAATTCTAAGACAATCATTTTCTTTACCCAATTAAACATACATAACTAAAAGCATAAATCATACTAACAATCTACCATGCAAAAATAAAGGAAGAGTATCGTATCCCAAGTAGCCTGCTCTGAGTTGTTTTCCCACGTGCTCCATGCAGCTCCTGCTTGCTGACCGATGAGACTTCACCGGTACCTCCCAGCCAACGCTAGTGGTACTCTTCTTCCCCCTTATCCCCTCTAGCCGCAAAGGGGCCACACACACTAACCAGAGTATCAACTAGCTCCCATCTCACCTCGCAAGGCCGAGCTACCACTCCTCACCGAGCTGGGTATCCCAACTCCCACAAGCTAAGTCAATCAAGTATAATTTTTTGCAGCGTAACGTTATGAATCACATAAGAGATTTATCATCCTTCTCCTCCCTCCATTATATAGAGATTCGAAGTCCTTTACTTTCCCAAAATACCATTTAAGTTAAAGTTAAATAATTTAATCCATAAAAATCCTCCCCATACAAGTGTCACCCATCCCCTTCATTCCGCCATAAATTAATTTCATTTATTAATTAATTATTCCTATTTCCCTCACCCACCTAAAATCATTCCTAGAATCTCTCCTAGGTGTCCCCATATTCCCTTACAAATTTTAAAGACTTTCCCCCTTATTAATTTACTAGTTGAGTTTAATTTAGAAAGTTCTTAAATGCTAGATACCTTACTAAGTTAGACTTTCTGCTTTTTCCTTGTGTTTCCCCTTTCTTTTTATGTTTCTCGTTTTTTCCTAGTTTCCTAATTATTTTTTATTTCCCTCTTTCTCTTTTTATGTAAAACTCAATTTGGCAGGTGTAGAAAATTAACTTTTTCCCTTTTCCCTTTTTAATTAAAAAAAATTTAATCAGTATAAGTGATAAAACAATTATTTCCCCCTTTTAATTTTTTTTTATCCCCCAACAGATTTTTATAAATTAAAAGAATTACTCACCCCCTGCTCGACACATGATTAATGATGATTATCATTTTTATTTATTTATTTTTAGTTTTAGTTTTACAAACATATTTTTCTTTTACCGCAAGTTTCACCTAGACCTAGATTTTAATTTTTGAGGCTAGGCGACATTTTATTAGGGAAATTGTTTTAAATTTTTATTATCACGTTATTCATCCTAAGTCCATCTAGGTTTATTCATTTATTAATTAACAATGCGATGTGCCCTTTAGGACACACTAGGTGCTCCAAGGGTGTCACTCACCTCTTTTTGTTTCTCCCATGTGACGCACCCTTCAGGACGCACTACGTGCTCCAAGGGTGCCATTCACCTCTTTCCACTTTTCTTACGCGATGTGCCCTTTAGGACACACCACGTGCTCCAAAGGTGCCACTCACCTCTTAACTGACTTGGTAGACATCAAAAACCCCTAGTCAATACTTCGCTAGGTGATCTCGTGGGAGACTAAGGGCCTCTAAGGAATAAGGTCCCTGCCTTATTGCATGCCCCTTAGAATCATCATGAGAGATTGTCGCAGTTTTCCCTCACGGCATCGTGGGTCC
>JZKD02S0051067.1:293786-304012 GCA_000966675.3 Picea glauca | reverse complement strand
CTTCTCTTTCACATAGAATTTCAAATATAAAAGCACTAAATGTGGAAGGAGGAGGTGAACTTGCCCACAAATGTTTACCAAAATCAAGAAAAGTGTTGTAATATAACTCAAATTCCACATGATAATGACAACAACAAGTGTCACAAACAGTGATGGGTCTAACAAACCATGGTTTTTGTTACACAAATGTATTGATGGAAATTTTAACTTATCTGGGATCTTCTTTGAACTTATTGAACAATTCTATTTGTGTCACTGGAAATATATGTTTTGGATGTTCTTCATATTGTTTTCGTGCTAATTTTCATTGCAACACATCCCTTGTATGTGGTGAAACACGATATTTTGTCAACCAAAAATTACGGGCTGATCCTTTAACATTTTCTGCAAGTCTATCTTTGTAGGGTTGTCTAGAAATAACTCTCCAACAAGCAAGTTCATCATTTGCATCTATTTGCAATCGAATTTTTCTATATTTGTACATTGTTTTTTCTTGAGGTTCCCATCGTTTTGCCATGTGTTCTGTCAAACGATCTTTTATATTGCTAGATGAAAGAATTGTTGTTTGTATCACTCTACATGCAACAGTGACATCTTTTTTTCAAAAGTTTCCAAAATCTTTTAATGCACTAGTTATACTGTCAAAGACATTTTGTTTCACCTTTGTATATTTTGTTGACTTTTGAATACCCAATAATGATGTAGTTTCTTTTAACTTTCTTGACTTTATTAGACAGAGAAAAAGTTGAGCTTGTACTGTTACTAATTCATCATTGAAAAAAGTATTATACACATTCTTAACATGATATCTTATATAATGTTTATCTTCTTTCTTTCCAAATTTTTCATTATCAACATTTTCTAATATTTCACCATCAATGTTGATAGATTCTCCTCCGTATTTCAATTTAAAGTTTATATTTAAAAAAAAAAACCAAACATAAATTCACTAAACTATATACAAGTGTTCATCTTATATTCTCTCTAGATATGTACATACCTATAGGTGATTCGACCTTTGCTTCAATTTTGGTTTCAATGACTTCATCAACGTTATGAGGCAAATATATTTCTGTTTTTTGAAAAACATTAAATCCAAATTACAATCAATTATATTTTAAACAATAATTTGAATTTGAATTCTATACTTTTAATATAGACAATATGTACATACATACCTGGTTGGACTTCTTCTTGTTGAAAATCTTTATTTACATCATCATCGTTTATTTGTTCAATATTTTCAGAAAATCTTTATTTACATCATCATCGTTTATTTGTTCAATATTTTCATGTTCTTGTTTATTTCTCCAATAATGTTCTTTCCTTTGTTCGTTATGGCGAGTTTCATCTTGAATGCGATCAAATTTTCTCTTGCGCTCACTTTTGTTTCCCATGAGTATAGTTATTTGTAAATAAAATTAAAAAAATTCAACATTTCAGAATAGTTTCAGAAAAACATCATTGTCACAAAAATTATTCAAAAATAATATCAAGAATTTTATAAGAAATTTAAAAAAAAAACTTACTCTAAAAAAATTCTCTTTGATATAATAAGAAATTTATAATGAAAGCCTTCACCTTGAAAATAATGTTCAAGTGATTCTTCACCTTGAAAAAATGTTCAACAAAGCCTTCACCTTGAAATTAATGTTCAAGTAAGTTTTCACCTTGAAAAAATGGTCAACAAAGCCTTCAATACATAAATTATTACTCCAAGAAAAACTTGAATTTCAAAAAGAGAATTTTTTTTCCATTCAAAACATCAACAACCTTGTTCAAAACAATGAAAACGATCCTCCAAGTAGTGAAAAAGATGATTCAAACTTTTTCTTAGGGGCTCCACATATGCAAATATATGAAATGAGTGAGTGAATGGTTTAAAAATGGTTTGTCTAAAAACATATTTATATGATTTCGCACCAACTAAAACGAAACGACACCCCCCTTCATTTTTTCCCGACCAACAAAATTCTCCCACCAACTTTTCGTCTGAAAAAAACTACTTTTCGACCGAAAGGTGAGGAATCCATTTATTTTTTACGGATTCCATTAAAAAAATATATATTTCTTCCAAACAAATTAGTTTAAGATCGAAACATTGTTATAAAATTCGTATAGTTTTAATATTAATTTTTTTATATAATTTATATTATTTTATTTTATATTTGTGTTCATCTTCAAAACACATTTTTAATTATTTGAATTTGTTAATAAAAAAAATTTAAAACATTTATTAATTTTTTATTTAAAATTTTAATAATTTGAAAATATTGATAAACTTAATATTAATGTATAATTTTTTGTGAATTTAAAATTAATGTACTATTAATTTATATCAATACAAATAAAAAACAAGGAAAACATTTAATTGTTGCTAATTTTATGTTTGAGAAATAAAAGGTAAGCTTTAAATTTCAACATTGTTTTTCAAGAATAATTTTTGGAGTGATTAACTCGACATTATATTAAAACATAAGTTAAGTTTGGTGTTTGAAAGGGATCACTCAAATCATCCAATCTCATTTGTAGGTGGATTGAGAATTGTTAAAATGTCAATTTCTATTACTAAAATTGCAATTTTAAATATTTGGATGGATTTAAAGTCTCAAAATTAATTAAAGATCGCACTTCTTCATTAGTAAAACAATAGTTTTGCATCGATTCCAAGTAGATTTTGATTGAATTACAAGGAAAAAAAAACCTACCCTATAATGATTCAATAGTATACTCTAAACTAATTATATTAACCAATAACACCAACGAATATATATATATATCGAGAAGAAAGATAGTTTTACCATCTATTTGGAAGATCTCAAATCACCATCACTTCTGAACTGAATTCGAGGGTATTCAAATAAAAATATGTCCTCATATGACGTGGTGAGAGGCTATTGAAGAGAAAGATTCAAATTTGATTCCTTGTATAAATGTTATGTAGCTAAGTATCTATTGTTCAACATTATAGTGCATTAAAAATTTGATTTGTCCTAT
Source organism: Picea glauca (assembly GCA_000966675.3). NCBI lineage: Eukaryota > Viridiplantae > Streptophyta > Pinopsida > Pinales > Pinaceae > Picea > Picea glauca. Next base: position 301,015 of record JZKD02S0051067.1, on the reverse strand, counting down.
AAATATATCAATGATCATTTATTGATAAGCTTTTGGTTGAGTAATAAATGGTGCATAATGTCCTTTGAAGTTAAGCACATGGCCTCTAACCACATTTTACTTACAAAGTCACATCCATGTGTATGTCTAATAAAGATCACTCAAATCATCCAAGGATGTCAATGTCTATGTCTAAGTCTAAAGTTGAGTGTTTGATAAAGATCACTCAATCATCCAATCTCATTGGTAGGTGGATTGGTAATTGTTAAAATTTCAATTTTTATTGTATATTTAAGTATTTTTATTGTGAACCAAAAATACCAACAAAAATATACCAAATTAATATATAGAGAAAAAAACCAAGGAGAAATATAGTTTTATCACTTATTTACTTATATAACTTCTATTGAAAATAACTTAAAGATTGATTCCCTGTATAAATTCTATGTACCTAAGTATCTATTGTTCAAAGTAAAGAGAATTAAAAACTTGAGTTTTCCAATAAAGAGATCCATGATCATGTGGTTGAGTAATAAATGGTGTACAATTTCCTTTGAAGTTCAACACATGGCCTCTCACCACATTTTACCAACTAAGTCACATCCATGTCCATGGCCTCTCACCACATTTTACTTACAAAGTCACATCCATGTCTATGTCTAATAAGAATCACTCAAATCATCCAAAAGGGACTATGTCTAAATCTATTGTTAAAATTACAATTTTAAATATTTAAATGAATTTAAAACCTCAAAATTAATTTAAAATCACACTTCTTCAATATTAAAATAATAGTTTTGCATGGATCTAAAAATTCCAAATAAATTTTGATGGGATCTAAAATCTCTAAAAATTCTTAAAAACAAAACCTACCCTATAATGATTCAATAGCACACTCTAAACTAATTATATTAACCCATCCTTCCACCTATTCATTATCCATCACATTGTGAACAAAAACACCAACAAAAATATACGAAATTAATATATATAAATAGATACCTAGGAGAAAGATTATTTTTATATTTTTACCATTTATTTGGAAGATATCAAATCACCATCACTTCTGAACTGAATTCCAGGGTATTCAAATAAAAAGATGTTCCTAAATGACGTGGTGAGAGGCTATTGAAAAACACTGAAAGGTTCAAATTTGATTCCTTGTATAAATGTACCTAAGTATCTATTGTTCAACATTAAAGAGCATTAAAATCTTGATTTGTCCAATAAATAAAGAGCATTAAAATCTTGATTTGTCCAATAAATAAATAGATCCATGATCCTGTACCCATCGGTTTTTAGTTGAGTAATAAATGGTGCACAGTTTCCTATAAATAAAGAGCATTAAAATCTTGATTTGTCCAATGAATAAATAGATCCATGATCCTGTACCCATCGGTTTTTAGTTGAGTAATAAATGGTGCACAGTTTCCTAAGCTCAGCACATGGCTTCTGACCACACTTTTACAAAGTCAGCACATGGCACATCACTAATACTATTCATTTATATGGAAGGTTAAACACAGGGATATCCCATAAGGCCAAACGTTTTAATCTGAATATCTATTCTTCCGTTTTTCCATCTCGTCTAAAAGATAAGCTATGAGAGCAGTCCTTGGGTGTCAGTGGGATGCTGCAATGGTGTTAAAGGCTGTCGCTGGCTGTGGCTATTTTTCTTTGTTTTCAATGCACATGGTTCGTATTTTGCCCATAAAGATGCAACACGTCAAATGAACACTCATGCTGCAGTAGAAAAGGTAAAAAGACGTGCTGTTTTGGTGAAAAAGAAAGTTAAAAAAATGTAACATGTAGGTTGATTATAATGTAATATGTTTTAAATATAATTTAGTTATTTCAAATAAATTTATTTTTTATAATATAAAAATATTATAAAGATAGGTTGATTCGTGTCAAAGTAAAGTTCTAATGACCATAAATATAGCATATTTAGTAAATCTTAGAATTTAAAAGGGTTAGGAATATTTATAAATGAAGATCTCATTTCGAAAGACCAAGTTGAATTAAGGAAGGAAGTTCAAAAGATAAAGAAGCGAGGAAAGAAGTAAAATGGGCAATAATCAGAAATCCAAAAGCTATTGTTAGGGATAAAGACCATAAGGATAATAATAAAGAGGAATTTGGGACACTCGGATTATTTTTTGGAATTGTCGTGGCTTTCCATTGCGCAAAGGTCTTATGATAAGTTGGATCCCTGGTGATATTGATATTATATGTCTAGTTGAAACTTGGGAGCATAAGGAGTCTAAGGTCCCTAACATGGAAGGATTTGTCTTGTGGTCGGCATGGAACAAAAAATCCCACCTTAGAGGGATAGGAGGCATAGCTTGTTATATTAGAAAGAGCATTTCTCCTCACATTCAACTTCATAAGATTGACCCTCTTAATGAGTACATTTGGATAGAAATTTCAGACACCAACGCTAAGAAGATGTATATAGCAATTTGTTATTTTGCACCTATTAATTCTACTTTTTATAAGAAAAACAATCTATATAAAAATTGTCCCTATAATAATTTAGAACAAGATATTTATAGTTTGAAAAATGAAAGTAATATCCTCCTGCTAGGAGACTTTAATGCTAGGACTGCAACTAAACAAGCTACTATTTTAAGTCACGACTTCAACAATAGTCCTTTATGGCTACATGAGGACCTTTTTTATCTAATAGCTACAAAAGAATCTTTGAAGACCTAATTGAGAATTTGTTTGGTACTGAGTTGGCCAAGCTCTGCAGTTCTCAAGACCTAATAATTTGCAATGGAGTAACAAAGTGGCCAAACTCTAACCAGATGACTTGTATTCATGGGCTAGGTAGTAGTGTTGTATATTATGTGATATCCGATATCCCCGTTTCCAACCAAATAACAACTTTTGACCTTTTAAATGACTATGTGATCATAAACCTTTAACCCTTACTCTAAACATTTCCATCCATAGGAGCCCCATTGAAGAGAATTCTGATAATTAAAGGAATTTGTGCTTTGACAAAAGTAAAGTTGACATTTTCTTAAATGATTTAAATAGTAAATTAAATCTCATAACTTATAAGGACAGCATTGAAGAACTCTATCATAATTTTACAACTACCCTTTCCACTTCTATTAACAAGTTCTCTTTCGAGGTGTCCTATAAAAATAATAATATAACGACCAACCCTTAGTATGATAAAGAATGTAAAATTGCTAGGAAAGCCATTAGGGATGTTTTTAATGAGTCCTTAAAACTCGATAAGATCAATACGTACAAAGCCCCAATTAAAAGGAAAAAAAAATATTATATCAATAAAAGGCAAGAGCAAATTTCACAACTATATAAGTTGGATCCTATGAAGTTCTCGAGCCAAATTCTAAAATGCAATACTAAAAAAAATAATAGGATTCCCTTAATGGACTGAAATTCCTACCTTGAAAGTCTTTATGAGTTACCTAATGCCATGGACACCATTCCTATTGTCTCTACAAAGGAAGAAGTTTTTTCTTTAGATGACATAGAGCTCGGGGTTAAGCGGCTTGCAAATGGGAAAGCTAAGGAAATTGAAGGCTACCAAGTTGAAATTTTTAAAATCGGAGGGCCAATCCTTATCCTTCACATACACAAGCTCTTCAATTTAGCAGTCAAGCAGGGCTTCCCTTTTGTTCCTATTTTTAAAAATGGGGATGGAAACATTCCCTCTAATTATAGGACCATTATGATTAGCCCAAATTTAGCCAAGCTTTATGGAATTATTTTGGAAAAGAAGATTAACCTTTGGCTAGAAGTTCATGGTAAAAGAGCTAAACACGAGACCAGGTTTAGGAGATATCATTCAACTGTGTACCATCTTGTTACCTTTAGGATCATTGTAGAGGAGTTCCTCAATACTAAAACCATTCTTTTTTGTTTTTTTGTTGACTTTAGAAAAGCTTTTGATATGGTTCCTAGGAAAAACCTTTGGAATATGTTGGAAGAGATAAAAGTGTCTCTTGAGTTGAGGGTTGCTGCAATAAGGATGTATGAGAACATTATTCCTAAGTTTTAAAACATTGAGGGATGCTCAAAAGATATTAACTGTAATATCGGAGTCAAACAAGGTTGTCCCTTGTCGCCTACCCTTTATGGCATATGCATTGACAAGCTAGAAGATTGCTTGGAAAAAGAAAGTTGTGTCGGCCCTACTCTCACTAGTATAGTCATCAATCTTCTTCATTATGTCGATGATATCATTCTTATGGAAAGGAGTCCCCATGATCTTGAAAACCAACTAAGAATCCTTAAGGATTTTTTCTCCAATATGGGTATGATTGTTAATACTCATAAGACTAAGGTCATGATTATTAAATCTAATAAGATCCCTTATGATACCTTCGTATATGACAACAACAACTTGGAGGAAGCGAATTCATACAAATATCTTGGAATTGATATTCACCAAAAGCTCGATTGGAATTATAGCATTGAGAAAAGGATTATTGGGGGATGGAAAGCTTATTATGGGCTTGAAAACAATTGTAAATGAACTCATATTTGGAGTTGGGATAAGAAGAAAATCCTCTTTGAGACTCTTGTTGCACCTGTCATTCTTTATGGATGTGAAGTCTCGGGTTGTAGTATCTCTCGTGAATCCTGGAGAAAGATAAAGAAAAAACAAAAGAATTTTATAACCTATAAACTCAAAATTAAAGGAAATACTCCCTATCCCATCCTCCTCTTAGAAAAAATCCTCTCCCCCATTGAGAGCATGGTTATGACTAGATACCTAATGCATAAGAACAAGTTAAACAACATGGAAGACAAGAGGCTTCCTAAAATTTCTTCAAAATCGAGTCATAACCATAATCGACTCAAGCGAGGATGGCATAAAGATGCTCGGTCTTGGCTAAACTATTGGGGAATCATGGAAGACAACATTTTGCAGAATAAAGATACTATTAAAAAAAACGTCAAATCAAAATTTAAGGAGAAAATGTGGTGTGATAAAGATTTAGAGGAAAAAAGAAAATTAAGGTATTATAAAGATGAATCAACCCTAATCTAGAAGATCAAAATTATCTATATGTTTTGTAAGTGTAAAGAAACAAATAAGCATTGCTAAGATAAGAACAAATTCTCACGAGCTCCATAGTGAAACTAGGTGTTGGTCAATTCCTAAAACGCCATGGGATGAAAGAGCGTGTCACCTTTGTGACACTAAGAAGGTTGAAGATGAAAAGCATTTTCTCTTAGATTGTCGAGCTTATACCCATATTAGATGTTATTTTCAAAATATTTGTCACACTACCAACCTTCCTAACCTCTTAACTCAACAAAAGTATGGTGATCTTGGAAAGCTTATCTTAATGATTTTTGAGTAAAGAAACAAAATTCTAAAGAATCGCAAGTAATCACTTACCCTCTTAAGGTCTGATAGACCAATTCGGTCTTAGTGGATGTTAATCATCATCATCATCTAAAAATTAATCATTAAAATATTTACTTTAAAATTTTAAAAATATATAATTTTATATTACATTAAAAATATATATTTTTTAAATTTTAAAATAATACTATATCATACTATATTAAAAAATAATTATTTTTTTCTATAAATAATATAATAAAATATTATATTAAAAATGAAGTCTTCATACGAATGGAGGCTCTGCGGCCCGGGAAACCCTGGTCGCATGTGCTCACATCTGGTAGCTCTCTTTCGGTGTGGTCTCCCTCAACTAGATGTTGTCGTCTTCTCCCAACGGCTTCTCTTCTGGTGTGATCTCTTTCTCATGACATACGCTTCTACCTGCTCCCGACTGGTTTCTCTTAGCTCCTCGCACAACGAACTGTCTCCGGGTGGTCTGTGGTTTTTCTATTTTCACCTTGTCTCGTCGCAGGCTCGGATGGTGGTCGGTCCCATCTCCTTGTGCGGTTGGGACTCAATCTATTCGATGCTCGTACTCCCTGATTTCATGGTCGTTTCATGGAGGCTTTCTTTGGGTGCGGATCTTGTTTTGGTTTCAAGTTACATTCCAATTTTTTGGGTGCTCCTGCGAGGGTGATGCATAGGTTTTCTCATATCTGTTTCTCGTTGCGAGATCCATGCTTTACATTAATCCATTCTTCGGTTAATCCCTCTCCTTTCTTCGACTTGTCCAGGTTTTGATGTATACTCAGCTCTGGCTCCCTTAAGTGGTTGTTGATGCTTTTTATTTCTGGCGGGGTAGTGCCAAAACTTTGAGGTCCTATCCTTGGACGTGCAGTGCGTCTTCATCACTTTGAGGTCCTTGGAATGGGCGTGTAGTTCTAAGTCTTTTTGTTGTTGGTTGGGGTCTTCATCAACGTGGTTGTCTTCTGGTTATGCTGATGTGAAGGTTTTCATTCATCTCTAACCTGGTACTTTCGATCTCCAGGGTTTGTTTGGATTTTTTGTTTGTTGTTTTTTCTTTGACAAGATCTCTTGTACCGAGTTTTCGGCCTTTTAGGGGTTTCTACCGACTCCTCTTTTTTCTTCTTTTTGACTCTCCAACCAGTTACTTTGTGTCCCTTTGGGATTTTCTACCCAATATTGAATCGTGCTTTTGACACCTACAAAATATAATTTGATTCTCTTTGGATGAATAAAATTATACTTTTTTCCAAGAAAAAAAACATATTATATTAAAAATAATCATTATTTCCAAAAAAATAATATATTTACATATTACTAATATTCGATATATAATAGTATTTATAATAACATATTATATTAAAATCAATCATTATTTCCAAAAAAAAAAAAACATATTTACATATAATTAATATTTGATATATAATAATACTATTATACTATGTAAAATAATGTTATAGAAGATAAAAGAAATTCATTACCCAACAATTATATCATACAATGTTATTGCATTATCAATAAAATAATATTATACTAGGACACACATATTCTTCATTATTATATTTGCTACCCACCAACTATTACTATGTAATAGTTCAATATCACTTTATATTAATTAATGAACATATACCTAGTGGGTAGTGGCTTAATCGTGATAGTTAGTTGATATTACATTAATTAATTTATTAAGATACCAGTTTTATATTAATTAATAAACACATACTTAGTGAGTATTGTTTTAATGATGATAATTAGTTAACATTACATTAATTAATCTGTTAAGATATCAACAACTATATGTGTATCTAGTGGGTAATGTCTTTAATTAGTATTACTTTATATTAATTAATTTATGTACTAACAATTTAATAAGAAATATAATTATATT
>JZKD02S0051067.1:261257-285023 GCA_000966675.3 Picea glauca | reverse complement strand
AAATTATAATTAAAATTTTCGAAAATAAAAATTAGAAATTAAATTAGTATAATAAAAAGGAAATTTAATAGTTATAAAATTTTATAATAAAAAATTAATAGGAAGATGATGATGTGTTAAGTTTATTGAAACTAAATGAAAGTGAAACTTAGAAAACTGCTCTTTAGAAACTGCAAGCTAGGGTTTGACAATCGCAGTCTCAACAATGGACATAATGGTTACCAAAGGGGGAGGGAGTGGAACCCCCTCATACAAGCAAGTAGTGGTGGACATGGGGAAAGGCTCACGAGGCGTAGGTTTCAAAGAACCGCTGACAAGCACCTCGGGATCAGGATGAGAAAAGAATCATGAGAGAAACCAAGAAAAGAGCGATCGCGTGGGGGAAGAAGCCAGAGAAACCCAAAAGGATGCGCAAGAATCAGCGAACCCCAGTGGGGAAAATGGGTGCAACCCCTATAAACCTAAAACGACACTCATACCCAAGGTTATACTGGAAGACCCATAAACACAACTCTATTGGGACCAGATAAAGAAGCGTGCACTAATTTGCAAGTTCATGGGTTTGTGTCCCATAGAAAGAACGTTGCGCAACTAGATAAAATACCAATGGAAGCCAAGTGGAGAAGTGGAACTCCACCTGGGCTCGAAAGGATTTTTCACAGCAGTCTTCATGAACCTAGAGGACATGGATAAAGCCTTTGAGAGGGGGGGCATACTTCCATGCCTCAACAGGGCTTTACATGCAGTCGTGGAAGGAAAATTTCTCCCCAGAGAAAGAAACCTTTAAAAATGTCTCAGTCTAGCTGTCGTCCACCTTCGAAGAAATAGGGAACAAGCTTGGGAAATATGTTAAGACATCGGAAGCAACCCTAAAAGGAGGATATACCTCCTACGCAAGGATCTGCATAGAGATGGATGTTTCGGGGGTGATCCCAGAAGCCATAAGACTGGAATTTAGAGATGAGGAATGAATACAAAGCATAGACTACGTTCAGATACCATTTGGTTGTAGAAGATACCATGAACATGGACACATGTTCAAAGAATTCCCTCTCAATAAAAAACAGGAAATAAAATACACCAAAATACAATAGGATGTGGACAGGTTTGTAAAGCCAAATAAAAAAATAGAGCAAACAAAAAACAATGCAAAGCCCCAATAGGAAGCAATCAGGAAGCCAGGACTAGAACATAAAGGCGGGACAGGGCCAACCAAGGGGAAGAAGGAGGAAAGGAAAAGACAAAAGCTAGAGAAGCTAGGGAACAAGCAACTCAGGAGAATGCAGGTATTACAAGCAATAAGAGAGAAGAGGGAGGTAGTGAAAGTCCTATAGAAGGAGGAAACAAAGACGCCAACACCCCAATGCATGAGGCAGATGAACACTCAAAGATGAAACCAAGAGAGGTAGGTACGGAAGATACTGATCTCAAAGAAATTGTGGAAAGGGAAGGAATATATCTCCTGAACATATTGGAGCAATGGCAAAGGCAGGGAGTAGACAGTGTGCCAGCAGAGCAACTAGACCACATTCAATACCTTTTCCTTATAAGGGAAGAAGAAAATTCCAGAGGGACCAAACGCACGCATGGCGAGATAGGACACCTAGGAATCAAAGCAGGTGAGGGACAACCACAACATTCACCCAAGTAGAAAAGGCGAAAGAAAGGAAGGAAGTCAAGCATCGTAGCCCTACAAGAACTAAGAGCCCTACTGATAAACTCAGGTAATATAAAAAATCTCTTTTCCAAGTTCCCCCCACATGTTTAAATGAAGATTATAACATGGAATATAAGAGGCCTAAACTCCCCACGAAAGAAAATAATTCTTAAAAATAGACTAAGGAAGGAACAAATTGACCTCTGTTTCATACAAGAGACAAAATGCACGGTAGATAGAATGGAAACAATCAATAAAAAATAATGGAGTAAGTATGAGATGCTGGTTGTCGAAGGCCAACAGATGGCAGGCGATATTCTCACCTTGTGGAACCCACAATTGTTGAACCTACTAGTAGTCGAAGCCACGAGACACACACTTCCGGTTAACATTCAAATTATAGGTAACACAAAGGCGATTCTATGCACTAATGTGTATGGTCCCGAGATGTTGGAGGAAAAAAAGAGAATTCTCCTAGACCTAGAAAATCTAAAGGCCAGAACCAACAACCTCCAATGGATCCTGGTAGGGGATTTCAACATCATTACTACACTTGCAGAGAAAAAAGGGGGCACCAGGAGATTGGATAGAGATGTGGAGGAATTTTCAGCTTTCATTGACACAGTGGAGATGGTGGACATCAGGACCAACAATTGCCAGTTTACCTGGAATAACAAACGACTAAAACACCACCAAGTAGCCACAGGCTAGACAGATTCTTGGTATCAGAATCCATCATTCTGTAGGGACTAGCTTTGGACTACAACATCCTTCCATGGGGGGCTCTAGACCATTGGACAGTTCAATTGGAAGCAAACTTTTAAACCACTCCGAAGAACAGACTGTTTAGATTTGAGAAATTTTGGATTGAACATACCACTTTCAAGGAGAACATCAACCAATGGTGGAGGGAGGAACAACCATAACAAGGGAAAAGGATGTTCAAACCATACAATAATCTCAAGTACATCAAACTTAAACTGAAGGAGTGGAACAATAAAATATTTGGAAACATAATCCAAGAAAAAAAAGACTAGAGGACAGAATGACGCAACTCCAGGAACTCTACATCGATGAGGGATACATAGAGGATCAGAAAAGAGAAGAGATCCAAATGACCCAGGAATGGGAAGCAAGATGCCAACAGGAAGAAACTCTATGGTGCCAAAAGTCCAGAATTAAGTGGCTAAAGGAAGGAGAGAGGAATACCAATTTTTTTCATAGAACAACCATTGCAAGAAGAACCCACAACAAAATCTTGAAAATTAAGGATCAGGACAGGATCGAAAGAGAATCCCACAAGGATAATGAAAAAAGACTCGTCAATCACTTCTAAGGGATAGCCTAGAAACCCAACCAAGATAGAACCGAGGCCATACAAAGGATAACTCATCACATCCCCAAGTTGGTCACTGAGGAAAAAAATATCAATCTAAGCAAACCCATCGCAGAGGAGGAAATTGACCAAGTAGTTCAGGAGATGCCCAATGGAAAGGCCCCAGGTTGAGATGGCTTCATAGTGGAATTCTTCAAAGCCTGCTGGGAAGTGGTTAAACATGACATTTATGGGGTGGTGGAAGACTTCATATGCTCGACCTCCATCTTGAAAGCTTTAAATTCCACAATGATCACTCTAATCCCAAAAGAAAATGAAGCAAGGACCTTAGACTGATACATGCCTATAGCTTTATGCAATGTTGTTTATAAGATAATCTCCAAAGTCATAACCAATAGATTGAAACCTCTCCTACCCACTTTGATTTCACAAGAACAAGCGGGTTTTGTAGAGGGAAGACAAATCCTAGACAACATCATCCATGCCCACGAGCTTATACACATGCTAAAAAGACAAAGGAGAGGGGGGATGATAATCCAACTTGACCTGGCGAAGTCTTACGACAAAATTAGCTGGAACTATATGACCAAGATGTTGGAATCCTTTGGTTTTGAAAAACACTGAATCAACTGGATCCTCAATCTAGTCTCAACGACAAGCTACTCACTTCTAATCAATGGAGCCCCAACAAAACCTTTCTCACCTTCGAGAAGTATCAAACAAGGAGACCTGCTATCCCCCTTCCTGCTCATTTTGATGACGAAAGGGATAAGGAGAAGTATAAAAAGCGCAACTGCAACAAGGGAAATAAAAGGCATCAAACCTTTCAAAAATTGTCCAACCTCCACACACCAATAGTTCGTTGATGATACCCTACTCCATGGCACACCCACGGTCAAGGAAGCAAAGACCTACAAAAGAATATTATAAGACTTTGGGGAAGCCTTAGGGACAAAGAGCAACCACTCCAAATCCATGATTTATTTCTTCAACACTAATCCTGCAATTCAAAGGAACCTTACCAACATTCTGGGATTTGAACGCAAAACTCTCCCAATGAAATATTTGGGAATCCCCCTGACGGACAGAGCCTGAAAAATGGCAACGTTGGAGTGAGTGATCAACAAATTGCAGGAGAGGGTAAAAAATTGGACCTACAGAGCTCTCAACCTGGCTGGGAGGCTTATCCTTACCAAAATAGTTCTACAAGCAATTCCAGTAAATATGATGTCAGTGTTCCCTGCACCCAAAGGAATACTACAAAATATTAAAGCCATTCAAAGATATTTCCTATGGTGAGGTGTTGAAAATAAAAATAAATGGGCCCAGGTGTCCCGGGAGAAGGTTTGTAGACCAAAAAGCAAAGGAGGCATGGGGTTACAAGACCCACAAGTAACCAATGAAGCCTATAGGGCAAAGCTCTGGTGGAGATGGGTCAAAGACAAATGGGTACAGTGGTAAAGCCTTTGGAGGCCCAAGTATGCCCCGAACATCAATGACTAGGATCGAATTTGGTTCATGGTCTCAAGGGAGGGATCAGGCATCTTGAATCTCGCCTTGTGCAATAAGAACTGGATCCATAAACAAAGTTTCTGGGAGGTCATAAATGGTAAAACAACCAGATTCTGGGAGGACAGATAGCAACAGGAATCCAGATTGGAAAATCCAGACAGGAAAGATCTCCAACAGGAAATGATAGCGCAAGGAAAAACGAAAATCCATCACTACGAGAAGAGAAGAAATGGTAGCGACAGATGGAGGATCTGGGATAAACTCAATTAGCGACAGAAATGGTAGCGACAGATGGAGGATGGAGGAAATGGTAGCGACAGAGGAGGAGTTTGGGAAAAGGAAAATTGTAGTCTCGGAGGAAGAGAACCAATTAAGGTGTGGCAGGAAAAATGGTGGGGAATTCAACCTCAACGAGGCACGGTATTACATCGCGGAAAAAGATCAATATGACCCGATGCAACAATAGGGAAAGATTTGGTGCAGCCCTCTCTGGCCAAAAATCAAAATGTTCGAATGGCTAGTTCTTCACAATCGAATTCTAACGTGGGAAAACCTCAGGAAAAGGGGTTTTATAGGTCCTTCTCGATGCCACCTCTGTCAAACAAAGGAGGAAACAACCAATCACCTCCTCGACGAATGCAGTTACACAACAAAGATATGGGATTGGGCGTCATTCATCTACTGCTAGTCCAATAGGATCAGAGGTAACATCAACGCAACCATAAACAACTGGAACGAGAGCTACAACGAAAATGAAATGGTGAACCTCTACTCAAATCTAACGTCGAGGATGATCATCTGGGCAATAAGGAAAGAAAGGAACCGACGCATCTTCCCGAATGAAAGCCTATCAGAAGGAAATCTCAATGATACAATAATCTCACAAATATGAGAAATGGTGCAGAGCCGCAACTGCAAGAAGGAGAAAACACAACTCACTGATCAAGACTCCCGCATCCTGGACTTATTCCACCTAAAATATGGGCAGAAAAACGCATCGACAGGATGGGAACTGCAACTCCAAATAGGTGACCACAACTGGATCCCCCCTATGGTAGGGTTCCTCAAACTAATTTTTGATGGGGCGACAAAAGGAAACCAAGGAGTGGGGGGGACGGGAAGGGCGATTAGAGATAGTGGTGGTAACATCATTCAGTTGTACGTTGGGAGTATGGGAAACTCAACCAACAACGTAGCGGAATTTGGAGCCCTAGAGCTCGGCCTTGAAATCCTAAATCGTGAAAGGATGACAAACACTATCGTGGGAGGTGAATCAACCTTAGTTATCAACATGGTGAAAAGACTCCAAAATGGTACCAAAGTGGGCAAGGTTCAGAGACATTGGCGCCTGGCACACTCCCTACATAAAATCCAGGAGCATCTGAAAACTATGAATACAGTGGAGTTGTGCTTTGTGCGTAGGTCAGCAAATGGCCTGGTGGACATGCTCGCCAACGAGGGGGTTGGAAAGGAAGGTCTGAAACTAGACACCACCTGGATCAGCATCCCAAATGGATAACTCAGAACTGATTGCATCCAATTAGCGACAAAAGACTGTGAAGGCAGCTTAAGCAAGGAAGGTCACATTGAGGAGGGTAGTGCAAGTACTTTCTACAGGCATGCAAGACTCAGGAAGGAAATGATTGCCTCTCACTTGGCTACCAATTACCATGCAGGATCAACATCAGTAGCATGCGGGGGTACGGAAGCAAGGCCCTCTAGATAGTAAGAGTAGCGAGGAAAGCACGTGGGAAAGTTCAGATGGAAAACCACATGCAACGAATGACGCATGGCATGAGGGCGTGACATGGCCTAGACTTGATCCACCATGTCAAAGTACATGTACGAATAATAGTACAGTCAGATCTCAAGTGAGCAAGGGTAGGGACCCGTACATGGATAAAGGTCAAGTCAACATGATCATACGATATACACCAGGGAAAAAGGATGGAAGAGATCACCACTGTGGGAAAACCATGATTGGAAGGACAAGCTCGCAATAGGGGAAGCTCAATAAAAGGAGACATCAAGAAGATACGCAAACAGAACGTGCACAAAAACATGGACTATCACAGATACAAGGGCATTGAAAGGAAGAATCCTCGTGAAGTTAGGTATAGGCAGAGTTCACCGCAAAGGATTAGCTATAGGCAAAGCAGGATGGTGTGAATGAAGCAAACAAACAGGAAGAGGAACCCCCTTGGAAAGGAAGTACCGAACAACCCACAATGGATGTTAAGAATGGAGCAGGTGACAAAATATGCGGAGGACACCTTTTGAACTTTAGTTGCGCCGCAAGGAAACGCGACCATTACACGGTGGGAAAAGGAAATAAAATAAAAATGCAAAGGCAAAGTGTAGGATTCACTTCCATAGGAAGCAGACTGGGTAACAGACCCAAGGGCTAGAGCCTAGGGAAAACCTCTACCAGAAAACAATGGAGATGGCTTGGCTAATTAAGATGATGATAAAAAAAGTGAGTTCGAAAATGGAAGACACTAGACAGGAAGGTCACAAGGAAAACAAAAAAATGCTGGATGAAATCATGAGTCGCCTCAGCAGTCTGAAAACTATCACCAAACTGTTAGTTGAGGTCAAGAAGGACTAGAAATCCCAGATGGAATGTTGGCTGCTCAGTTCCACCGAGCTATCTGCGCTATGTCCACCACATGGAAATCATGACGGCCGCTAGCCCACATCCGGAAGACTCTCACGATCTCCCAGAAGGATGATAACAAGAGCCAGGTGTATGGTGGTAAGAAACACATCATCATCTTATATTAGTGAATAGTTAGTCTATTGGTAGTAATGCCAGGCTTAGTCAGGTTAGTTCAGACCTTCTACCCACTTGGACTTAGTGGTTTGTTTCAACTCTTGCTTTTATGATTGTGTTGCTTATCTTTTATCAAACCAGACATGGTAGGACTAGCGTGGTTTCCACTGATGGCAGACCAGTCCCACCCCTCGTAAATATCAGCAGTACAACTGAGGCACCGCTGGTCTGGTTTTCTTCTAGGAAGACGAGAATGCCCCCTTTTTTGTGTCATAATTTTCTATAAAAATACAATTTCTTACACTCACTTACAAAAAGAAAATTTTATTAAAGCTAAATTATTTTATAGGATTTTAAAAAAGAAAGGGATTACTTAGAATTCCTAAAAAATAAGGAAAGTGAATTGTATAACAGATTTTTTAAAATTAAAATTTGATCCTATTTTAATCTTTCATCTCTTTAAAATATAAAAACTTGTATTTTTTTATTTTTTAAAAATATTTATTCATTTTTAAATTAAAATACTTTATATGTCCTAGTATTTACATTATCTTAACTTTTCTTATATTTTCAAATATACATAAAATATTTTTTTATTATTAAATATCTTAACTTAATTATATTTAAGTTAATTATAAATGACTATGTAGACTTTTTTGAGATTGGTGACCCTGAAATAAGTTGATTTACATTAAGCTTGTTTTGCAAGAGTTGAATATGTCTATGATTAAAACCTAGACGTGTTACATTTGAAAATGAAAATAACTATGTGGATTTTTAAAAATGTTTTCCCGTAAATTCACAATGTTATTGATGTTTAGTGTATCAACTATTTTGGTCAGCTAACTTTGATAACTATTTTCATCAGGTTAATAAAGTTGATGATGCCCACTTTATTGAGTGGATATTATATTGAATATGTGAATTGTTCACTGTCCATTTTATTGAGTGGATAATAGATTGAAGTTTTTGTTTAAATACGGGAATTTTTTTTAATATTTTTATTGAAATTTGATGAAATAGATTTTGGTAAAATGGTTATTTTCTAATTTTTAAATTGTATTTTTGAATAGATAAAGTATTTTGAATTTTTTTTGAGAAATAGTTATTTTCTGTTTTTTAAATTGTATTTTGAAATGTATAAAATATTTTAAAAGTTTTTTGAGGTATTTGAATTATACAAATTGATAATTTAAATCTGGATTTCCAACATTTTTTTTAAATATTTGGTAAATTTGATGTAAAAATATACCCATAAAAAAGTAAAAAAAAAAGTGGAACGTTTAGAATAATCTATTCAATAGTGAAACGTTTAGAATAAGCTATAATTGAATGACGTTATTTATTTATGGGCATAGCTCATAGTGTTAATTTCTTCCCTCCCCGAAGTTATAAGAGACGTTGTTTCTCTTGGTACGATTACATATAACCGAAAATTCCCATCGCATAACGCTGGATTCAATCATTTCTTAAAATAATGAAGTTGGAATTGGAATTGCAGAATGCTTGATCCAATAATTGCAAACTATGGCAGAGGTCAAGTATCTTACTTCCTGGCCGATGGAGATACTGTGGTCGATCTGGTTAGTGAGTAATGTTCAAAACTAAACAATCGTTTCATAATAGATTGTGAATGGCATTTTTCTTAAATATGTTACCTTCATCTCAAATTACAGATACCGGCAGACATGGTTGTAAATGCAACTTTGGCAGCCATGGTAAAGCATGCTGGAAATCCTGGCATAAATATCTATCACGTTGCTTCCTCCATTGCAAATCCAGTAAGTCTTCGAAATATTGCAAAAATGGTATTTGAGCATTTCAAATATAATCCATACATTGATAAGAAAGGAGAGCCAATAAGACTGGTCAAGGAATTAACTTACATACCTGCTGAGGAGGACTTCTATGGCGCTTTGGCAATGGATTTGAAGTCCCCCGGTGTAAGTTGAAGTTGCATTTTCGTATTTATTTCGTGTTGAAGACTGTGTAAAGATTTCCACAGCAATTCGATGTATTACTTACTCATGGTTTACTTGCAGATAACCAAATTAGCGACAGATCAGTTGAAGTATATGGCCAATATCTACAAGCCATACGCATTTTACAAAGCAAGGTCAGTAGTTATAGCTGAAATTTCACACCCAAAATATAATTTCTTGAATTGTTGTTGTAAGCGATTTAACCTCGCCATAAAATTGACATACGCACAGATTCGATATCTCAAACTTGGAGAAGTTGTTCCAAGAGCTTTCTGAGGAGGAACAACAGATTTTCACATTTGATGTTAAAAACATCGAGTGGAATGATTATATTGGAAATGTTCATATCCCTGGACTTCGTCAGCATGTGATGAGAGGGCGAGGTACAGGAAAACCGCTTATAAAGATCTCGAGCAATGAATCGTTCGAGGGCCAATATCTTGGTTCTCCTATTTCTCTGAATTAATAAGCCGCACGATATTTAACAATAAAAATGGGAGAATAGCACTAGATTGGGATGGAGAAGACATTCATGGCACCATAGGCTCACATGTCTTTTGATATTTTTATGATCATTAAGTTTGGAATGGGGACACAAAACTGCTGACATCTTTAGGGCTTAATTAAGCTTTTAGTACATTTTGGTTTAGTCAATTCATAGTCAAACTTTTTTTATACCGTTGCTGACATCTTTAGGGTTTATATTACGATTTTATATCATTTTGGTTTAGTCAATTTTTAGTCAAACGTTTTATGGATTAATTTAATATATTCATCAACCTTAAATAATCGATGTTTCTCTCAATATTTATAGTTTTTAAATATAGTATTACAATGTGGTTTTCTGAAAGTGATGAAAAAAACAGTCTCTACAATTATAATGTTTTAGAACTAATCCTATTTTAACAAAGTTATATGGAATCATTTCTTTAAAAGGAGATTAACTTATAGTTAGAAAGTTAGGAAAAAAAGGATCAAAGTCAAGGTTTTTTTTTTATCAAATATCAGTTGATATCAATCATTAAATAATAACATTAATCCCTTTTGTTGCTTGTTTTAAGAAAGTTTTTGATAAATGCTTAGAAATAATTTATGAAAGATATTAGAAGATATAAAGGTTATTTTTGGGTTGAGAGTTATTGACATAAAGTTATAAAAAAAGTCATTATTAAATTCAAGAATCATAAGAGTTAGGTAAAAGGAAATTAATTTTAATATATGAATTAAATAAGGTTGTTCATTTTTCCTTAATCTTTTTGGTATTTATATTGACAAGTTAGAGTCATGTTTGAAAGAAGTAGGTTGTGTTATCACTAACTTGGTTTGGATAGTCATGATCCTTCTTATTTATGTAAATGGTGATTGTTCTTTTTGTTAGGTACCACTTTCATCTTTACAAGAAACTAAGAATTCTCAAGGATATATTTTCTAGCACTAGTATGCTATTTATAAGATAAACATTATTATGTTATCCTACGTGTGTGTGTGAGACAATAATTTAGAGGAATTTAATTGGTACAAGTATGTTGGAGTTTACCTTCATCACAAGATTAAGAAATATTTTATTGATAAAATGATTAATGATGGATAGAAAACTTATTTTAGTCTTGAGAACAACTCTAAAAATAAACAATTTCTTTTGTGAAAAATAAAGTCCTCTTTGAAAATTGTTTTTCTTAGCGTTATCTTCTATGGATGTCAAATATAGGGTTGCAACATTTCTAGAAAAACTTGGAAGACAATCGAACAAATCCAAAAGAGTTTATAATTTATAATCCTAAAATTAAAAGAAATACACCATATTCACTCCTATTAGATATCATACTTTCACCCACTTAGAAAAAGTCTATGATTCAGTACTTAATGTAAAAGAACAAGATAATTAACATGAAGTATAAGAGGCTTCATAACATTGTTTGAAATTTTTGTAAAATACACTTGAGACTTGATGGCATAAAGATGTTGATCTTTGGTTAAACCAATGGGAGAATAGAGGGGTAGATAACTCTAAGAAAAATTGTGGTCAAATGAATAATTGTATAATACTAAAAATTTAAAGAACTATAAAGAGATCATTGAACCCTAATTAAAAGTTCAAAAGTATTTTTTCATTATGTCTAGCATAAAGAAGAAAATTAACATTACTAAAATAAGAATGAACTTCCACTATAATCATAGTGAAACTAGGGTCTAAACAAAACCTTAAATACCATGAGAAGAAAGGGTATGTAATACTTGTGATACTTGTTATCACACTATTTGTAATTATTCAAATCCCCCTATAAGATGCCAATCTTGTGTAACAACTAGAACTACTTGTCAGTGTCACCTAGGAAAGTACTTCCCTCATTTTAGTGAAGGACAGAAGTCCAACACAAGGGAGGATTCTATAGTGACCTCAAGGGAGGCTATAGCAAGCTAAGGCAAGTCCATAACCCCCCTATCTTAGTCACTCAATACTTTAGGGTAGGCCTAGGAAATATGAAACGTGAAATTGGTTTTGAAAGGTAATTGCTCAACCTATGCAAGACAAGGAACATTCCAATGCATATAATATTCAATTACCAAGTGATATTTCATACCATTCACCTTTAGACACTAGATATCAATTAAAATCAATTGTTGTTGTAAAATTGTAGGAGTTAACTGGTCTATATCAATAATAAAAAAATCGGCCCAAAAAATTAGCGAATTTGTCTTAGAATTTATCCTTCAAAAAGGAGAACAATATGTAATTGATAAAAAAATGACTCCGTGTAGTTTTAGTCACAATATTAAGTAAGTATGAAATAATAATATACATCCCTAATGTTTATAGTAAACATTTTATAACAACAATAATAAATTCACTAGTTTTGTTAGAGTTTTGTTAGAGTTAAAATAAGTGAGGTTTGCTAAATCATTTTCAGAGATAGAGAAAGAGAGAGTTTTATCAAATGCTTGATTTTTAATTATCACTTGCAATCAAATAGAATAACATCGTCTACTTTCTTAGGAAAAATGGACTCAATGTAATGCATCCAAGGAGGCCAAGCAAAAGAAAAGGTGAAGGTTTACATCCCAGAGCTATCCACTAAATAGGTCAAACCTCAAAGGATAAGAACACTAAAGTTTATCCATTCATAAACCCTTGGTGTCATGCCACTTCTTCCAATGTGTCTAGCTAAGAATATGAATGGAAAATGGGTCTTGAACCCTAGGGGGATAGCCACTCCTAACCCCTAGAAATAAACCCTATCCAAGATAAACCTTAAGGGGATATCCATTCCAATCCTTCAAGGAAAATCTTGAATGCCTCAACTAGTAAAGGTGAAAACAACAAGGGAAGGGGATAACCACTCTTAATCCTCCCTTAAGGTTTCAATATTATTCAAGTAAAAATGAAAACATGCAACTATCACCACTCTAATAGAGAATTTAACCAAAATGTACTAATTATAATCACATGCATTGAAAGTAAACACTTACTAGCAAGGTGCATCACCATGAACAAGAGAGAAAATCCATCTAGACATCACTCCAATAGTGTGCTTGAGACTCCAAGAGAGAAAAAGAGGTAGAGATAACTTTTCTACGAGAGAGATCTCACAAGTGTGAGAAGTTGTGATGATGCGAAAATTATTTGAGTGCTTCCTCTATTTATATGAGGCAACCAAGAACTATTATCCTCACTAATAAAATAAAATTTTGCTAATCCATGACAACAAGTGGGGTTGACCCATCAAATATCTTGTAGGAGTGATAATACATGAAAATAAACCATCACAAGGTCACATGTGTGGTGACTTCAAGCTTCGAATGGGTGAAGATAGCCTCCCAAGGCTACATGTCATCATCAAAGGGTGTAGGAAAGGTGTGAGACCCTCATAAAGTGGCATGTCACATCTCAATCCCATCATATGGTGTCCTAATGGAAACCAAGCTCCATCATCTCAATCATGCCCTAACACATGACGTTGTCATCAAGAGCCCAATGTTAAGGGTAAGAGGACCATCATCTAAGGTGGAATGATCATGCACCACCTATTTAAGTAGTTTCCAACATCCTCCATCAAGTGTTGAACAAGGTGAGGGGTGCACTACATAAGGTGTGGGATTTTTTCCTATCTTTGTGCCATCATGATCGCATATGAAAAATGAAATCCCATCCATCCATCATCCATTGTTTAGACAATGTGATAGCCTACATCTGAGTATATCAAGCCATCATGTGACTCAATTCTTTTCATCACATGTGTCATATCATATAATAGGTGCACATCATCCTCAGTGAAAGCATGTGATGTCTTTCAAAGGACCCTTTTAGGCGCATCCAAATCAAATAAAAGATAAGGAATCAAGCAAGGCCATTGATCATAAGGTATAATAGTACTTATATCATATAAAGTAAATTGTTACTTAATATGAAAGCCACATTCATAATTCACATCAAGTATCCCATTAAAAATTCACATTAGTTCAATACCTTATGCAATTTCACAAGTTTAGGTATGGGAGGACCATCAAAAGACCCTATTAGGTGTGCCAACTAGTCCAAAAAATAAAATACCCAAGTAGATGGATACATCCCAAGAGATGTAGGAAAGAAAATAAACCCTTTAAGAGTAAGTGTGTTATTGAAATGTGTTGGGCTTACTTCATGGATTTGGAATCATTTAGTACATTTCTATGAACTCCTTTGTAGAGGAAGCACTTGTTTCTCGATACTTTTTGCATTCCAAACCCATTTTCTTACCTTTTGATATTCATTTTTTACTTTGCAAGTCCCCTTTATAGGTTTGAAGCATCATTATTCATTTTTACTGGGATAAAATCCTTTTATAGATGTGCATTCAGTGCATCAGGACACAACGATTAGCAACTGCATCAACCTTCACATTCTATCCCTTCTTCTCATGAGAGAATGAATCATGACCCATTATCAAAGTTTAGTACATTGCAATAATATACATGATGGTAAGTGTTAATTATGGAATGGAATGTTACCCTTGTTAGAGACTCCCAGTAATACCCATGTTCCTTTGGGGTGACAACACAGGATTGGAGCACAAATGATGGTCACAAAGGTGAAACAAGGAAACAATAATAACTTGTTGACCTTATGATTCATTATCCAACCTCAACCAATTATCCTCATTAACATGCCTAATATATTAAATATGACACTTCATATGAAACAAGGGCTAATGTACCTCATGATGATGATGGACTACCATCTCTCAAAGACTATTTTGATTAGATGTGATGAGCTTTGTTTATGAAATGTGAGAGAAGCATCTGAAGGGGATGTTGGGATACTATGAGTTGAAACATTAATCATCATCATCGTTAGGATCCATTTTTACATTGTGGGCGATGAGACATTATATATTTAGTTACCCCTAGGTGAGAGGGGGTAACATTTGGTTCCAACATGGGGACATGTGCTCATTTTAGAGAACATGAGAACCTCAACATCTTCGGTAGTCCATGACCTGCAACTTGAATCAATAAAAAAATTGTGCTACATTCTAACATGTACACATAAATACTACAAGGGGGATGTTATTCACCAGGTTAAGAAAATACAAAACCATGCAGAAAATAGAATATTTCTATTTTCATCATTATATCATTTTTCTATTTCATAATATAGACATGAATGCATAGTAAAGCAATGAATAATAGCAATAAGGGAATGAAACAATCAAGCACACAATGACCCATCTAACATGCCTACTTACCTAAGATAAGAAAATAAAATTTAGGTCAAGGAATATTCAACTAAAAGGATATCCCCCGAAGATTGAGAAGGGATTAGAACGAATCTAAATATATCCCTACAGTTTCCCAAATAAGAGGATGAAATATAGGGGACAAATTTTGTCCTAGAGAAAAATTTTCGCTCCCAACCCAGGGCATGTTTCCTCTTCATGTGTCTGAAAATCCATGCAACAAATCTTAAGTTGAAAACATCCATGCCCTATGGAAAAATCATCACATAGAACACGATTCCCAAATGGATCTCAGAACGAAGAGGAAAGAGGAGATGGATGGAAATATATAGTATCAAGTTTGTCCTGAGAAAATCACAACTTTATTTTCATCAAAGTTGAGCACAAAGGTGGTTGAAATTCTTCTTCACATAATAGATCCCAGTGCTCAAAAGGATACATATCACAATTTCTAGGGTATGATCGGAAAGCATCATGAGAGTGTTGCAATGATTCATCCCTAGGTGGTCGAAACATGTTTCCAAACATCCATGTCATTATGATACACATATGGTTGTTCTAAACACAACAATTCTATATTCTTCATTTGAAAACAACCCTCAATATCGTAAATGGGATCTCCATAAAAACCAAAAGAACTCATATCCCATCTACATCTCCCAAAATATATAAAATCATAAATATTTTCAATTGCATCATCATGTTCTTCATCAAATGAAGGGTATACTATATTCAATGGTTTCTCTAAGAATCCATCACTTTCCAACTCACAAGAGGATATGTCATAGTAATCAAAGACTTGGAAAGGAGTGAAACTTACCAATTTATCATCTTCATGTGAAAAAAGGATGGATGTTTCAGTGATCTCATCTTTAGGAAAGTCTTCTTGCCTGACTAGTCATTGAACATGATGGGCTTCATCAAAGTCTTGTTCCTCAATAGATTGGTGAGGTGGCACTTTTTCTTCTTCATAGGATTGGAAACTTTCCTCAAGAATATCTTGTTTAGGTTCTTGGTTCATAGGTGTGTGATATTCAATACTTTCATCCCCAACATGCATAGGATAATGGGGCTCTTTATTAATAAATTATTGTTCTTCAACATTAAATCCATCATTCCCTTGATCATATGGATGGTAAAATTGGTGAGGATCTGTGTCTTCCCCTCAATAACCCCATTCTTCTCCTTCGATATCAAGCTCCGATATATTGGACATAACCAAAGGGTGATATTGATATGGAGAATCCCCCTCTCTGTCATATGTATTCATTAGAATGACACATAGTTTTTTTAATCCACAATATGATTTAGTGAGTTCTTGTTCCCTTGAATCGGTGGGAATTATTTCATACTTTTATTACACAGTATCATACCTTTATTATTTCTACTCACAAAGGTCAATTAAAATATGTACATCTCTTCATTGATCGACCAATCGATTGCAAAACTTATTATATTATTTAACCCTTTCCCTCAACCTTCAAGAGAATTCTTCCCATTATCCTTGTCTTTCAGAAATTTATTCATCTTCTTCGACTGGTGGAGAAAATACCAATGTCTCATCTTCATGTGGATGAGCATTCCCAACATAGTTTTCTTCATGAGCATGGTGCGCTTCGTTGAGGTCTTATATAATAAGGTCCAAGAACAAACATTCTTATTCAATGGCTATTGTGAGCTCTTGAAGAATGTCTTCATGTGTTTGAAATTGTGGGCTCCAAAAGTCAATAAATTTGGTAATGAGATATCTGAGAGAATATATACCCTTTGGTTTGCAACAATTAATCATTTAGTATTGTATTTCAAAAGGTACAAAGCATATGAATGATCATATTCATAGATCCTCATGTTCCTTTCTTAATTCTAATATGTACTTGAAGAACCTTACAATAAGAGGAATGACCAATCTCTCATATATTGGATAGCCACTCGACTGTTTTGTATCAAATTTATTTGGGTATCCAGGAATCATTTGAAAGGAAATAAAATGATGCATTTCATCTTAGGGTGCCATGATTTCATCACTTGATAATGTACAAAGTTATTAAAAGATAGGGTGACACCTTCCTATATGAGTGATCTCCCTACAAAAGGCTCATCAAAGGGTGGAAAAAGGTAACCTTAAAAAATAAAGGCTTTGGGTAAGATTAACAAAGAAATGGTGTAGGAGTAATGACTCAATTTTACTTGGAATAGGTACCAAAATGTCATGATGAGAAGATTTGTACTTGTGGAAATCCCTCCGCAATATGCTAATATTGTCTAACAACCATAAGTACTTGTCACTCTCACCTAGAAAAGTAATTCCCTTGTTTCAGTGAAGGAAAGAAGTCTAACACAAGGGAGGATTCCCTAGTAACCTTAAGAGATTCTATAGAAATCTAAGGAAATTCTATAAATTCCCTATCATAGTCAATCAATAGGTTAGGATAGGTTTAGGAAATATGAAGGGTAAAATTGGTTGTGCAATGTAATTGGTCAACTTGTGTGAGACAATAAATGTTCCAATCCATATGACAGTCAATTAAGAAGTTATATTGCATACCGTTCACCTTTAGACACTAGATATCAAGTAAAACCATTTAATGTTGTAAAATTGTAGTAGTTGACAAGTCTATATTGGAAATAAGAAATTTGGAAAAAGAATAAGAAAATCATAGAAAAAAATTAACAATTTTATCTTAGAATTTAGCCTCCAATAAGGGGAACAATATTCAATTCCTAAAAAATGATTCTAATTGGTTTTAATCACAATATTAATTATGGATAAATAATATCAATCCTAATGGTTGTAACAAACATTTTATAACACCATCAATAAATTCACTTGTTTTCTTAGATTTGTGTTATAGTTAAGGTTAGTGAGGTTAGCTAAATTATTTTCAGAGAGAGAGAGAGAGAGTTTTAACAAATGCCAGAGTTTTAATTATATTTTTCAATCAAACAAACCAGTTCCATCTACTTTCTTAGGGAAAATGGATTCAATGCAATGCATCCTAGGAGGCCAAGCAAAAGAAAAGGTGAAGGTTTACACCCTATAGATATAGACTCATAGAACTATGCCAAACCTCAAAGGAAAAGGATACTGAAGTTTATCTACTCATAAACCCTTGGTGTCGTCCAACTTTTTCCATTGCTTCTAGCAAATAATTTGAATGGAAACTAGGTCTTGAACCCTATGGGGATATTCACTTCTAACCCATAAAACTAAATCCTTTCCAAGATAAACCCTATGCGGATAGCCACTCCTAACCTTCAAAAAAATTCTTAAATTCTTCAACCAATCAAGATGAAAACAAAAAGGGAAGGGCATAACCACTCTTAATCCTTCCTTAAGGTTTCAATATTATTCTAGTAAAAATGATAACATGCATATATTACCACTCTAATAATTTGCATTTCACTAAAATTTACAAAGAAGCATCGCATGCATTCAAAGTAAAAACTTACTAGCAAGGTACATTAGCATGATGAAACCCTAATCCATGAAGAATTTACCATAAACAAGAGAGAACATCCAAATATTGCATGAAATATTGCATCTAATGTGATCCACGTGGATATTGGTGGCCACCTACCTATTCCAACTGGCTCCTCGTGTCCTTTTTTATTCAACATGTTCTTCTATACTTTTTTGTAATTGTGGGTTCTACACTTCTGGGGTTGTTTGGAGCCCCACACATCCTCTAGGTGGATATGGGTGGCCTCTCGCCTAATCCAACTGGCTTATTTTGTATGTTTTCATGTCATCACATCTTGTTGTACTTCCAAGGCCGTTTTAGGGCCCTAAACGTTGTTTTCTTGGCTCACCATAGTCAAAATTTAGACAGAGTTAGAGTTTGATGGAGGAATGTGTATCTCTCTGAAAGACCTTTCCAATGGGCTATCACGTGCCTAAAACAAAGGTCGTATGCAAGAGTTATGACACTTGGAAGTTGAGGTACCAAATTACACCAACTTATCCTTAGGGCCCACATGACTTTTGGCGTTTCAACTTCTAGGGTTAGGATTTTGGATGTCTAGGGTTTTGGAATTCATGAGTAATATAAAAAATGCTTATAGAGACTCATTGTAATTCAGTCTTCTTAGACAAATGCATGTAGCAGCCACATCTCTTCTCATAGATAACTACCACCATTCGAGCAAGTGTTTGAGTTCTGTAGTTTTACAGTTTCAACCTATTTCATTATTTAATAGAAGATATTGTTCACTGGATATTTGTGTTATTCTTCATATCTCTGTGTTTATTGTATTCAGTCTATTAATCAATTTGTTTCTCTCCTAAATACAGATCAGTGGTATCAGAGTGGTCTTCTCTTCATTTATTTTTCTTCGTGCATGTCCCTGACAAGATCTGGGTACAAGAAGTTGGGACTCGAACCAATCGAGCCATTACAAGATTGGTCGTGATGAGCCTGAAGAAAACCCATGGGGGATGAAAATAAATATTATGGAGTAGGAGATCCTATTAAAATGTTGCTCGAGGAATCCTTCGAGCGACAAAGGAACAAAATGATGGACAAATTCGCACAGATCCTTAGACGACTGCGCACGGGATAAGCATCTTCATCAAGCGGCCATGCAAACTCCTTTAAGGTACAAGTAAATTTTGATATTACATTATTTGAAGGACTAATAGATGCAAATTTTGTAGATAAATGGTTGAATATGCTCGAAGGATATTTTTCAGTCCACAATTTTTCCAATAGGCAAAATATCACTTTTCCACTCCTCAATAGTGTTCCCCATGTTAAATACTGGTGGGATACTTACTCTGAGAAAAGGGACGTGGAGGAATATACAATGTTTTTGGTGGCCCCTACATGGGATTCCTTTTGGGACGCCATTAAAGAACAATACTACCCCATTGGAGGCTATGAGGATCAGTACACTAGATGGACCACCCTACACTAAGAAAGGGACCAGACAATATCATATTTCACAAATATTTTCCATACCCTACGCACCAAATTGGGTATGAAAGAATATGAGAATCATCTGTTGCTCAAATACCGCAACTGTTTGAATAGATACATTCAAACATAAATCTAGTTCCTAGAAATCGCCTCATTGGGCACAACTTATAGATATGTTGTCAAGATTGAGCAAAAATTTAAGCATAAAAGGTGAGAGTTTGGATCTACAAATCCCTCACAGTTGAAGCAGGGAAAAGGCATCCCCAACCCACATAGAAAGGGACAAATTTGATATGTATGCCCTCAGGACAACCAGTCCAAGCTGCAACAAAAGAAGGGAAATGAGAAGATGAAGAAGGACATGGGAAAATGGTGTGGGTACCATAAAATTCCTTGGCACAACACCGAAGAATGCCGCTCCAAGAACTCCCTCATGGCCGAGATGAAGGCTTCTGAGTTAGAGGTTAATTCTGATTCCGAGTCAAATCCTAAAGGAGGGAAGTGAATTATCAATGCTGAACCTAGCGTCACTGTCGCTACCACAAAAGTCCGACCAAGCGAACCAGAAGAACCAGAGGAAGGGGAATGCCTCTTTCACTTGAAGATGTGGGTCAAGGGATATTGGATTCATTTCATTGTCGATAGCGCTAATAAAAAGAACCTAATTTGAGAAGAGGTCGTCAAGTGGTTGGACCTGCCAAAGACACTGCATTTGCAACCCTACACCATCGACTAGCTTCGCCAAGGAAGAGATCTTCATGTCAGTCAACAATGCTATCTACCCTACAACATCAATCCCTTCAATGGTGAGGTACTGTGTGATATTGATCCCCTTGAATTTTGTGATGTTCTTTTAGGACAACCATATTTGTGGAAGCATCATGCTGTGTATGAGTCTAGACCTTGCATGTAATGTTGCTGAGCCAAAATTTTTGCTAAGAACACTAACTGTTATTGTTATTATGTTTGTTCATGTGTTTGTAGATGTATCCGTAATATATGCATGGATTATTCAATGTTTATAGACCAATAGATATGAAGCATACAATCATAAACAATACAAGAGATATAAGAACACCAATAGAGAATCACAATGTTAGATCTAACCTTTATTTAGATAGTAATTAGTCCCTGTATACAAGAGAACTGCAGATTTGAGAGAAAGCCCCAATAATAACAAAATGGGTTGCTAGCCGATATAATAAGAAGAACAATACAAGATGAATACCTCCCAAAGGATGTAATAGAAGAGATCCAAGCCTCCAAAGGCCATAACAGGTAGATCTAATTGAAGATAGAAGAACCTGATCAATGCATTGTCAAACCTCCCCAACTGGATGAGTTACGTCCTGCTCTAGATGCTTCCAAACCCTCAAGTTTCGGCCTACCCTCTCCTGACCCCCAAATCCTCCAAAACTCGCTTAGAATGTAGATCGGGTTGCTAGAAACATCTAGAATCAATATCAAGCTAATATGAGCAATGCTGCTTTTCCAAATGGACAAACCCTAAACTGGATTGCACCCTCCCTGGTTTGATAAAGTCAA
This sequence comes from Picea glauca, assembly GCA_000966675.3. Classification (NCBI taxonomy): domain Eukaryota; kingdom Viridiplantae; phylum Streptophyta; class Pinopsida; order Pinales; family Pinaceae; genus Picea; species Picea glauca. Next base: position 263,588 of record JZKD02S0051067.1, on the reverse strand, counting down.
GAGGGTACGTTTTCCCCTCTAAGAACCTCCAAATGCCACCAAACTCCTTCAGATCATATATGAGGCCATTGCTACCATGATATTGAAGTCTCAAACCGATCTATGAGGATTTGAGCCTCCAAACACTGAAAATCCCTTTCTGTTGAATGTCCTCTTTCTCTTCAATGGATTCCAAGCTCACAAAATAAACTGCAAGGATAAACTCCTCTGGAATAGACCAGGAATGATTCAAGGGACCCTCCAAAGAGAACCCAGGTACTAGTTTTCCCAAATGCCTCCTACTTCCTCTAGATCGAACCAAAACCTCCAAGATGGTGCGCCCCCTAGCTGGAAAACCCCCTAGGCTGCACCCTAACCTGGTAAATTCTTGTAGAACCAACCTGCAACACTGTAGAATGGTGTGGGAGGATTATTTCACCTCCGAGACCAAACATGGATCAAGGAAGGTGGGATAATTCACCACTGAGTTGATCTCTAGGTTTTTAGACTCAAAACCCTCAAAACTAATTGTGCTCAAGAGCTCCAATGAAAAAATGTTAATAATCCAGAATGAATAAGGAGTATGCCCTGCCCTTTCCTTTATATCTCCAATATATTCCTCCATTGAATTAGTTTTACCCTTAGGGTTAACTCTTAACCTAACTCATCTTGTTTGTTTCTTCGTTGAGTTACCCTTTTTCCACAAAGTCAACTTAAATTTAGAATATTACGATTCTTGGTTGACTTTGTCCCCATTATACCTGAGACTATAGTCTAGTGGGGAAAGATAAACCACTGAGTCTCTCCAACCCTCTTCATCAAGAGGTGGGGGACATTACAGTCTCCCTTGCTAGAAATTGCCTCCGCACAAGCAATTTTGAACCTGTCTTCTGAATCAACTGCTCTCCTTCTCACATGGCATCATCCACAGGTAGGTTCTTCCACTTAACCAAATATTCTCTGATGCTTCTTTTGCTTCGCTTCCTCTCCCTGACTTCCAGTATCTCCTCTGGTTTTTAGTACCAACTATCCTTCATCCATGTGTAGCAATTCCTTGATAAGAGTGATGTTCTTTCCGATGGCCCTCTTCAAACATGAAACATGAAAGACATTATGTATTTTTCTTCCCTGTGATATATCCAACTCATAAGCTACGACCCATACTCTCCTGCTAACTCTGTATAGACCAAAGAAACGAGGTTGGAATTTTTATGCACCACTTATCTTGATTGATGCTTGTCGGTATGGTTGGAGCCTCAAATAAACGAAGTCCCCACCCTCAAAGGTGCCTTCAACTCTGTGCTTGTCTTCTTGTACCTTCTATTGATTTTTTTCCCTCTATAGGTGATCCTACAATTCCCTGAGGATGTCCTAACTCTGGTGAATCCAGTCCTGAACCATGGGAGCCCTGTTATCACCGAAAGAAATCTCTATAAAGGAGAGAGGGTCATAACTGTATAAGGCCCTAAATGGAGGCATACCATTGGACATATGATGAGTGGTGTTGTAACAATATTACCCCAAGTGAAGTCATTTGACACATGACTTCTGCTGTCTTGCCACATAGTTTCTGAGGTAGCCTTCAACCCATTTATTGACTATCTCTGTCTAACCATCTGTCTTGGGGTGATAAATGGTACTAGGTGTCAAGTCCGTACATACTAGTATGAAGATATCTTGCCAAAAAGTTCTCATGAACTTGCTATCTCGATCAATCACTATGGTTTTGGGCAACCCATGCAATCTGAAAACTTCCCTAAAGAATAGGTTCACAACCTATGCTACACTGAAATCTGTGGCAATGAAAAAAAAGTGTGCAAACTTCGTCAACCTATCCACTACTATGAAAATTCATCCCTTGCCCTATACTTTGGGAAACCCTGTGATAAAATCCATGGATATGCTCCCCCACTTCTGCTTCGAAATGCGAAGTGGATATAGTAGTCCTGCTGGGTGAGTGTGTTCATCTTTGTTGGCTTGGAAAGTGTTGCACTCTTTGATGTGGTTCATCACATCTTCTTTTAGAACCTTCCATGAAAACCTCTCCTGTACCTATCTTTATGTCTTGACAATCCCTTGGTTACCTGCTACTAGTGAATCATGGCTTGCCTATAACACCTTAGCCTTGAAGGTTGATTCGGGAACCAAGAAAGATTGGCCCTTGTAGTAAATGATGTCATCCATAATCTTGAAATTGTCATCCATCACCTGCCCATTCATTACTTCACAAGAATTTTTTTTCTATGAATACTCCACTAAGAGGTGGCCCTTCCAATCTACTGAAATATTGGTCATGGCATAAGCCGATGGTCTCCTGGATAAAGCGTCTGCTCCCACATTTTTATTCCCTTT
>JZKD02S0051067.1:244490-261207 GCA_000966675.3 Picea glauca | reverse complement strand
ATTCAGAAAACTCAATAACAATGAAGGACGTACTCTATGTACCGGGCTTAAAGAAGACTTACTCTCCATATCAGCTTTAGACAAGAAAGGCTATAGAGTTGCCTTCATAGATGGATACAAATTTTATGTCGAAGTCAAACACCTGTAGCTTTCTCACCCACTTCTTCTACCTTTCATTCAATTCCTTCTGGTCCAGGAAGTACTTGAGGTTGTTATGATCTGTCCTCACAACAATTTTTTCTCCAAATAAATACTGCCTGAACTTAGCCAATGCATGCATGATGGCTATAATTTCTTTGTCACAGATGGTGTGGCAGAGCTCGGGACCTCTCAACTTTCGGATTTCATAGACAATTGGGTTCCTATTTTGCATAAGTACGGCCCCAATGCCTACCCTTGATGCGTCACACTCTACTATGAAGGGTTGTGTGAAATACAGAAGGGCCAATACTCGACATGTACTCATTACTTTCTTCCTTTTTTCAAAGGTGTCTTGTGCTTCTGGGTTCCATTTGAAGGATCCTTTCTTGGTCAAATCGGTCAAAGGTGCACAAAGTTGTGAAAATACTTTGACAAACCTCTTGTAATAACAACAAATGCCCCAAAACCCCTTCAATCAGTGAGTGTCTTTGGTGTGGGACAGCCGATGATGGATTGTATATTTTCCTGATGTATATGTACCCCCTTTACTCCAATAATGTGTCCCAACTAACGGAACTTTGTCATCCAAAATTCACATTTAGACTCCTTGGCATATAAGGATTGCTCCTCCATAATAGTCAAAATCTGTTCCACATGTTGAAGGTGCTCCTCCCAAGTCTTGTTGTAGATTAGTAATTCATCAAAGAAGACTAATAAGAAATTCCTTAGCTACTTGTTGAACAAATGATTCATGCACAATTAGAAAGTGGCTGGTGCATTAGTCAATCCAAAGGGCATGAATAAAAACTCATAATGTCCATAGTGACACTGGAAATCAGTCTTGGAAATATATTTATCCCTCATTTTAATCTAGTGATAGTCGAAGCACAAATCAATCTTAGTGAAATATACTGCCCCATGGAGCTCATCCAATATCTCATCAATCTGTGGGATGGGGTATCTTTTTTTGATGGTCTTCTTGTTTAGGGCCCTGTATTCAATGCACATGCACATTGTTACATCTTTCTTTTTCACAAGCACTATCGAAGATGCAAAGGGACTGGAGCTCGGCCTGATGTGACCCATATCCAACAATTCCTTAATGGCCTTTTCAATTTCATCCTTGTACTTCTTGGGGTGTCTGTAAGGAGTGGTGATGACAGGTTTCACACCCTCCTCTAACTATATGATGTGCTCAAACTCTCTATTTGGTGGTGGTCCTGGTGGTATAGGGTCAAAGACCTTGCTGTGTCTATCCATGATTTTCTTGATATCTGGTGCTTAGTTTGTTTCCACCTTTTTGTCCACTATGACTGAAATTATGCATTTTGCTGCATAAGAGATGTATTCTCTCTAGAATATGACCTCCATGTGCTTTGCTGTCACTACCCTTGGTGTGTTTCCCGTGATACCCCTGAGAACCACCTTCTTCCTTGTTTATTCTATGAAAGACATTTCCATGGTTTTGTAGTTTGTGGTGATTGGCCCAAATTTACTAAGCCACTATACTCTTAGGATGATATCGGTGTCTGGAAGATCCATAACATATAAATATTGATCCAAATCATGTCTTCCCAAGGTGATTTTAATCCCTGGGATGTACCTATCACAAGGCATGGTACGTCCAAATGCTAGCTCCACATGAAATCCATCTAATTCCACTATCGGTATGTGCCTTCTTTGAAGTAATATTGAGTCAGTGAAGTTGTGTGAGGCACCTCCATCAATGAGGATTGAAACCTTCTACCCATCTATCACCCCTCTCATTCCAAAGGTGTTGAATTTTGGTACCCTGCTGATGGATGCAATAGTTACCTTCTATATCTAATGTCTCAAATATATCTAATTACCTTCTATATCTAATGTATCAAATATATATAGTTACCTTCTATATATAATGTCTCAAATATATCTACAAAAGAAGATATATCTAATGTCTCAAATACTTCAGAAAAACAACCTTGGAGATCACATCCTCGAGGGTTCCAAGAAGAAGAATCCATAAGATCTGAATTCCAAGAAAGGCAATTCTAGCCATGCCTTAATTTCCATCAACTCCTCTCCTGATGCTTGGATCGTAGATTTAGGAGCATCACACCACATGTATGCCTCAAAAGTAGTATATTCTTCTTTGGATGCATGCAAATGTCCTCCTACTCTGATGGGGGACAACTTTTCTGTCAAAGTCACCGAAGGATTGAACTCACCAACGAAAGATTTGAGAATGTGTTGCACGTTCCCAAACTTTCTGTCAACCTTATCTATGTGTATTAGATGATGAATTCCGTCACCATAAATAAATTCATATTCACACCAAATTCCTTGGACATCTACGACATGCAAACTAACTCCAGGGTTTCTACTGGTGAGGTCAATCATCAGTCTAGATTGTATACTTTTTATGAATTCATTGAACCCGATTATAGTTTACTACTTGCTCATGCTGATGAAAATAGTATCATATGGCATGAAAGGTTTGGACATTTGAATTTCAGACCCATGCAACATATTAGCAAGAAAATATTGGTTGATGGTCTACCAGACATCCATTTCTCCAAGGGAGTATGTGAGGGATGTGTTCTCGGAAAACACCCTCAAGAGAAATTCGACAAAGGAAAGTCTTAGAGAGATTATGCACCTTTAGATCTGATCCAAAGTGACCTTATGGGTCCTTTTCCACATCCGTCCATCAACAAAGCGAGTTTTGTTCTCATTTTTGTTGATGATTTATCACATTTTACTTGGATCTTCTTTCTCAGGAAGAAATATGAGGTATTTCAACACTTCAAAGATTTCAAAGCCCTAGTTGAGACACAGTCTAGAAATAAGATCAAAGTCCTCTGAACTGATAATGAGGGATAGTATATAAATCATGAGATCCACAATATTTTCCATGAGGCATGGATTCAGTTGCACAAAACAGTTCCCTATACTCCACAACAAAATAGAGTTGTTGAGTGGAAAAACATATCTCTAAAGAAGATGGCATCTTGCATGTTGCATGCAAAGTCAATACCATAGAAACTATGGGCCGAAGCATTTAATTGTGAAACATACATCCAAAACATATCTCCCCATAGATCTATCAAAGATAAGACCCCCTATGAGGATTGGAGCGGCCTCAAATCAGAAGTGACCCACTTTCGCATTTTCAGTTCACATGCATGGGCCTGGATTCCCTATGAAAAGAGGAAGGTACTTGATCCACAGAGCACTGAGTGTAATTTTGTTGATGCCTCGATGGTGTGAAGGGATATAGGCTTATTGATCTTTCCTTGGACTGGTTCATCATTGAGTGAAGTGTCCAATTCAAGGAAAGTATATTGCATGCACCTCAACAACTGCATGCAGACACCCCATTCTTCCACCTATCCAAGATGATGAGTGACGTAGACCCCCAAACCCTCGGATCGAGGTCCATGCAGGATTGTTCTAAATCTACCCTTAGAGTCTAATTGACTCTTTGTTTTCCCCTCGGGGAATACCTTTCACACACAACAGTGTATCCACAGGTCTTTATGAGTGTGCCTCGCGATCAAACACAAAGCATCAACCCAAATCTCCTGACCCAAAATAGGATTGCGCCCTTCACTAATTCAGGACTTCGGGTTTCATGATTTTGCGATCCCTGTTGTCGAGGGTTCCTACCTCTACAACCTATGAAATCCAAATATCTAAACTCTGATGCACTCAGCAAAGGTTGGATTCCCAATAGGCTTCTCACTTCATTGGGGTCTTAGACTTCGCGATTTTGCGAATCCAGATGCAAGGCTCCTAGTCCTTCAACCTGCGAATCCCGAAATGGTCAACAAGGTTTGAATCCACTTGGCGAAAAGTACACCACTTGTCACTCTTCCCAAATTTTGGGACTTTCTCTCTCAAAGTGATGCCTTCTCTGTTTCCTGACACCCGAAGTGCCGAAATCCCAAAACTCTAATCCAATTCCTGTCGCAACTCATGACTTCAGGATTTTCATTTCACTGTGCTCAACTCCTTATCGTTAGGATCCCTAAAATGCCGAAATGATCTGAAGGCTCATGCAAAGAATGATCAATGGTCCACGTTGATTCTGGATCCTAGAGTGATAAGCTCGCCTGCCTCTAACCACCCTACAACTTCCCTGGATCCTACGGTCCTCGTGGTTTCGTGAATTCCTCACAGAGAATTTCGGCCACTAGTTGCTCCTTGATAACTCCTGTGAAATAACCAAAGTTCTTCCATTGGGACTTAACTTCTGCTGGATGATTTCGACCCTTGTCTCCCTTCGAAGTAGTTCAACCTTATCCTCCTTTGAACACTTCAATGGCGCTACCTGTTCTGAGCTTTCTTTGCAATTTCAAGTCTTCAAAAAGACTCCTACATGCATTCCTTGCGGTAATCCCTCAAATACTTTTAAGTATTTGAATTTTTGACTCTGTGAACCCTCCTGCAATAGTAGTCCTTCAATTCACCCCTTGGTTGATAAGTTCTGAGCTTTCAACTAGCCTACGCACACCTTGCACGGCTTGTGTGCTTCACCTGCACTTCTGCGGGAATGAGAACAATGGTATCTCTCCTGAGATTTCAGAGATAAACTCTGAACCTTGTCGACGCACTCCTTGCGGACGATTTCACTGCACTCCTTGCTGGAACTTCTCTCACTCAGATAGAGAAACAATTGAAACTCATCCTCTCTCTCTCTCTCAGATTTCAAACATTCAACATGAAATCATACATACACACACTATTAAAGAAAATGCACAATAGAGAGAATAAACAACCATGAGCATATCATTCAGCATGTATACACAGAAAGCATCATAACACCATGCATCTGAATCAAATCCCTTTACATTAATTCAAACTACTTTACATGGGTCCTTCTTCTCAACTCTCTACTACAACTCTCTCTTTCTACTCTATGCTCAATGATACAATACTTTCTCTCATGTTACAATGATACAAAGGTGAGGGTGTCTATAATCGGTTTTCCCTCCTACACTTCTAAACTATCTAATCTTCATTCAAACCTACCTACTTTCATTTACTACGCATAAATTCCTTAATGGTTTTACAGATGAGAGCAATCACTCAAGACCTGTGTACAATATTCAAGTACGATTCCCTTTAACCATTACATTAATGTTTCAAAAATATTTCAAAATGTGCGTTGGTGGTCTTCCAGATGTCTTCCCCTTCATGCTCGCTTAACTACTTACGATGCTCTTGCATCATACTCCCTCGCTTGAAAATTTTCATGAACTCCAGTTCATGAGCTCTTGCACGGTCTGTCCATGCTTTTGAATTTCTGCTTCATGTTCCTAGTTGGCATCTTCAACTGGATGTCCCTTCCATTTGATCAAGTATTCAAAATATTCTTTCCTCCTAGTCTTCTTGCTGACTCTCTTGTCAATTATGTTTTCTATCTGCGGCTTTTCAGCTACATGCATTTTATTAGTCCACTGAACCTCTGTCTGTTCATTCTCTGCTCCTTCTTCTCCAGCTTTGTAAGGGTACAAATCTGCAATATTGCATATCGGTGAAATTCCGATCCCATTGGGTAATTCAATCTCATATGCGTTTGCCCCAAATTTCTTCATGACCTTGCATGGTCCAATCTTTTTCATATTCAACTTGTTATATGTTCCCCTTGCGAACTTTTCCTTCCTTAGATGTGCAAGAATTAGATCACCAACTTCAAATTGAAGTTCTCACTTGTGTTGATCTGCACTGCGCTTATACTCTTGGCTTGAACTTTGCAATTGTTCCTTGACTCGGTTATGAAGCTCCTTCATTGCTTCTACAAAGTCCTCTACACTAGCACTTCTGAATTCAATTTGTTCCGAATATTTCAATTCAAAAACTCCCCTTGGCTGCATTCCATATACAATTTGGAATGGACTGTGCCCTATGCTTCTATTTATCGAATCATTATAAGAAAATTCTGCCTGTGGTAGAATGTGGTCCCACTGATTGTGGTGTTCAGTCACTAGGCTCTTCAGCAAATCTCCCAAGATTCTATTCACAAATTCTATTTGCCCATTCGTCTGAGGATGATACACTGAGGTAAATGACAAATTTGTCCCCATATTCTTCCATAAATTCCTCCAAAAATGTCACATGAATTTGGTATCTTGATATGAAACTATACATTTTGGTAAGCCGTGAAGTCTGACAACTTCCTTGAAAAACAGGTTCGCAATATGAGTTGCGTCGCTAGTTTTCTAACATGGTATAAAATGTGCCATCTTTGAAAATCTGTCTACCACCACAAAGATTTAATCAAATCCTCTTTGAGTTCTTGGCAGCCCTAATAAAAAATCCATGCTCACTGCATCCCACGACCTTTCTAGTATGGGTAATGGTTGATATAACCCCGTGTTCTGCATTTTCCCTTTTGTGTGTTGACAAATTCTACACCTGCCCACAAATTTCTTAACATCTGTCCTCATCCTTTGCCAAAAATATGAGCCATTCAACTTTGAGAACGTTTTGTCATGACCAAAGTGTTCGACCAATCCTCCACTTTGTTTTTCTTTCAACAGATTCTCCCTCATGGAGCATTTTGGAATACATAGCTGATTGCCCCTGAATAATAATCCATCCTGGATCATATATTCAATCCATTGGGTTCTGTCCCTGAGAAATGGATTCTCAGATGCCTCATACGCTTCCTTAAAATCTGGGTCATCTCTGTACATTTCTTTGAGGTTATCAAAACCCAAAGTTTTGACTCTAAATTCCTGCATAAGCAAACATTTCCTGCTCAAAGCATCACCAACTTTGTTAGCAGTTCCATAAATATGCTTAATCACAAAAGTAAAATTCTTTATATATTCAACCCATTTTGCATGCTTTTGGTTCAACTTCTCCTACTGAGTCACGAATTGCAAAGCGTGATTATCGTTGTACAAAACAAACTCTTTAGGAACCAAATAATGTCTCCATTTCTTCAGTGCTTGTATGACAACATAAAATTCTTTGTCATATGTTGAGTACTTAATCTTCTCTTCATTCAATTTTTCGCTAGAGTATGCAACCGGCCTATCGTCTTGGCTTAATACTGCTCCAATTTCAAATCCACTCGCGTCACACTTGACCTAGAATGTCTTACTAAAATCTGGCAACACCAGAATTGGCTGTTCAGTAATCTTTTTCTTCAGCAAGTTGAAACTTTTTTCTTCTTCCTCTATCCAATGAAAAGATTTGTGTCTTTTCTTCACCGTATCCATCATCGGTGCGCTAATCCCACTGAAATTTCGGATGAATTTTCTGTAGAAACTAGCTAAACCATGAAAGCTTCGAACTTCAAACACACTTTTCAGCGATGGCCAATTCTTCATCGCTTCTACTTTTTCTGGATCCATCTTTAGCTCATTTACAGAGATAAAAAAACCCAAGTAAATGAGTTCTATCCTCATAAATGTTGATTTTTTCATGTTTATCAACAATTTCTCTTGATGTAACCTCCTCATCACTACAGCTAAATGCTTTAAGTGCTTTGCTTCCATCTTATTGAAAATCAATATATCGTCAAGATATACGATGACGAATTTTTCGATGAAATCCTTCAGGACTTCATTCATCAACCTCATGAAAGTACTAGACACATTTGTTAAGACAAATGGCATAACAAGCCATTCATACAGCCCTTCATTCATATTGAATGCTGTCTTCCATTCATCGCCTTCTCTCATACGAATTTGATGATATCTTCTTTTCAAATCAATTTTTGAAAATAATCTTTCTCCACTCAAGGAATCCATCGAATCAACCATCCTTGGCAATGGAAATATATATATGATGCTAATCTTATTGATCTCCCTCGAGTCTGTACACATTCTTTGGCCTCCATCTTTCTTTGGGATGAACACTGTTGGAACAACGCATGGAATCAAGCTTTCTCGAATCAACCCTTTGTCCATTAAGTCCTAGACTTGTCTCTTGACCTCTTCATTCTCTTGTGGCGTAAACCTGTACACTTCTTTGTTCAGTAAACTGGCTCCAGGTATAAGATCAATGTCGTGACTTATACTCCTGATCGGTGGCAATGAACGAGGTAGTTCGTCCACTACTATATCAGCGAACTCTTCGAGCAACTCTTGGATTTCTTCTGGTAAATCATCCACTCTTGTACTGGTCAGAACAATTCTAGGTTTTCTAACCACAATAAATTGTGTGTCTTCCTTCTTCTTAACCTCATTAAGAAGTTCCTTCCCACTCATGAGAAGTACAATGTTGCTTGTCTCTGTTTTTACTTCTTTATCCTTAATCGACAACAAAATGTGAGTTCTCCCATTATCCTCCAGGGTGTATGTGTTATTTCTCCCATCATGAATCACATTCCTGTCATATTGCCACGATCTACCCAACAATAGATGAAAAACATCCATGGGAATGACATCACATAATATTTCATCCTTATATCCTCCTATTTTAAATTCAACTAAACATTGTTTAGTGACATTTACATGATGTCCTTTTTGTAGCCATGAAACTCTATATGGGTTTGGATGTATAGTAGTCTCCAACTCCATCTTTTCTACCATCTCTATAGAAACGAGATTGTCTGTTCTACCACTGTCCACTATAACCTTGCATACCCTGTCTTTGGTTTTGCAAGCAGTCTGAAAAAGTTTGTTCCTTTGGGCTGGTTTCTCTGCCTCCTTCTCTGGCATTAAGAAAACTTTTCTCATAATCAAGGATCTTTCGCCCTCAACATATTCTTCCTCAACATTCTGTTCTTATGCTTTGGTAATGTGAGTTTCACCTCCTTCTTTCTTCCTATCTGGACATTCATAGGATTTGTGTCCATTTTTCTCACAGGTAAAGCATTTTATTTCTCCACCTCTGCCTCTTCCTCTTCCTCTGGTTCAAGGAAAAGTATTTCTATCAACATACTGTCCTATCTGTGAGCTTCCTCCTCTCTGATGTTGACTTTGAGATTTCTTCCCCTCTTCTTGAGGTCTCTAAGTTTTGTCTTGGGAAATTGGTTTGCCTCTGGATTGATTTCTGCCTCGGCCTCTTTGACCTTACTTTCAGCTCATCTTTTCTTCATCTTTCAGAGCCATCTGATAAGCATATTCTACATTTCGAATGATCGTCATGATCATCTCATCTTGGATGTCATATCTCAGACCATTCATGTACCTGGAAACCTTTTCATCATCGCCTTCACGATGACCTGCCTTGATGTTTAGTTTGTAGAACTCTTTAGTGTACTGTTTCACTGTCATCAACTTCTGTCTCAAATTCTGCATTCTCTGAAACATAGTGATTTGATAATCCCTGGGTATGAATTTTTCTTTTTTCTTCGCAACCATTCTATCCCAACTCTTGAATTTTGTCTTGCCTTTGCAACGTCTGTCAGCTTGTAGTTCATCCCACCATAATGCTACATGCCCTTTAAGTCTTGTGACAACATGTTTGACCTTCTTATCTTCCTCGACATCCTCATAGTCGAAGTATTTATCCAGAGTCCTAATCTAGTCTAGAAGCTCTTCAACATCTAGGTTTCCTTCATACATGGGAATCTTTGTCTTTGCTCTAGAACCTATCCTTGCAACAACCCTGAATAGGCGTTCATCTACAACATCTTTGACTGCAACTTCTTCTCCATGCCCAACTTCATTTTCACTTTCAACCTCGCTGATATCCCCAACATCGACTGTGTGCCTCTGTGCTGTCTCCATGGCATCAAGTCTGGCACGTTGTTCACGCATTTCCATTTCCACTGCTGGATCAAGCATTGGTCTATCTCTTCTTCTTAGCAGCATGTCTAAGAAATATTCTTCCTTTCTCTGCTATAGAAAGCAAAGACTCTTTCTGCGCTCTGATACCACTTGACGCAGACCCCCGAACACTCGGATCGAGGTCGACGCAGGATCGTTCTAAATATTCCCTTAGAGTCTAATTGACTCTTTGTTTTCCCCTCAAGAAATACCTTTCACACACAACAGTGTATCCATAGGTCCTTATGAGTGTGCTCCGTGATCAAACACGAAGCATCAACCCAAATATCCTGACCCGAAATAGGATCGTGCCCTTCGCTAATTCGGGACTTCGGGTTTCGCAATTTTGCGATCCCTGTTGTCAAGGGTTCCTACCTTTACAACCTCCGAAATCCAAATTACCAAACTCTGATGCACTCAACAAAGGTTGGCTTCCCAATGGGCTTCTCACTTCATCATGGTTTCGGACTTCGCGATTTTGCAAATCCAGATGCAAGGCTCCCAGTCCTTCAACCTCCGAACCCCAAAACGGTCAACAAGGTTTGACTCCACCTGGCGACAAGTATACCACCTATCACTCTTCCCGGATTTCGAGACTTTCACTCTCAAAGTGCTGCCTTCTCCATTTCTCGACACCCGAAGTGATGAAATCCCGAAACTCTAATCCAATTCCTATCGCAACTCGCGACTTCGAGATTTTCGTTTCACTGTGCTCAACTCCTTGTCGTTAGGATCCACGAAATGACGAAATGATTTGATGGCTCGTGCAAAGCGCGATCAATGGTCCACATTGATTCTGAATCCTAGAGTGATAAGCTTGCCTACCTCTAACCACTCTACAACTTCCCTGGATCCTACAGTCCTCGTGGTTTCGTGAATTCCTCACAGAGAATTTCGACCACTCGTTGCTCCTTGATAACTCCTATGAAATAACCAAAGTTCTTCCACTAGGACTTAACTTCTACTGGATGACTTCGACCCTTGTCTCCCTTCGAAGTAGTTAGACCTTGTCCTCCTTTGTACACTTTAACATCACTACCCCTTCTGATCTTTCTTTGCAATTTCGAGTCTTCAAAAAGACTCCTGCACACATTCCTTGCGGTAATCCCTCAAATACTTTTAAGTATTTGAATTCTCAACTTTGTGCACCCTCCTGCAACAACAATCCTTCAATTCACCCCTTGGTTGATAAGTTTTGATCTTTCAACCAGCTTGCACATGCCTTTCACGGCTTGTGTGATTCACCTGCACTTCTGCAGGAATGAGAACAACGATATCTCTCCTGAGATTTCAGAGATAAACTCTAAACTTTGTCGACGCACTCCTTGTGGGCGATTTCACTGCAGTCCTTGAAGGAATTTCTCTCACTCAGGTAGAGAAACAATTGAAACTCATCCTCTCTCTCTCTCTCAGATTTAAAACATTCAACATGAAATCATACATACACACACTATTAAAGCAAATGCACAACAGAGAGAATAAACAACCATGAGCATATCATTCAACATGTATACACAGAAAGCATCATAACACCATGAATCTAAATCAAAGCCCTTTACATTAATTCAAACTTATGTACATGGGTCCTTCTTCTTAACTCTCTGCTACAACTCTCTCTTTCTGCTCTATGCTCAATGATACGATGCTCTCTCCCATGTTACAATGATACAAAGGTGAGGGTGTCTATAGTTGGTTTTCCCTCCTACGCTCCTAAACTGTCTAATCTTCATTCAAACCTACCTACTTTTATTTACTATGCATAAATTCCTTAATGGTTTTACAGATGAGAGAAATTGCTCAATATTAGTTAACAATATGCAAGTACGCTTCCCTTTAACCATTACATTAATGTTTCAAAAATATTTCAAAACGTGCGTTGGTGGCCTTCCAACTTTGTTCCCCTTCATGCTCGCTTGACTTCTTACGATGCTCCTGCATCAATGAGCATGCACATGTCCACTCGTCTTTAGATGAGATTTCTGATTCAGAGGACTCAAATGATTTAGATTCAAAGTGAGTATAGTCGGATGCAGAGTTAGAGCATCGAGATGCAGTTGCAGAGCTAGAGCAGAGGCCCAAGTGGGCACAAACTACTCTTAAGGATTAAGGGGATATCGTTGGTGATCCATCCGATACTAGGAGGACTCGATCTGATTTCGAGGAGCCTCCTGTTGCACTCACTGCCACTAAACCATTTCCCTCTAGGCATCTTCTCTTGGTTCAGCCTTCAGATCCACATTCTTATGGCGAGGCTGTTGGAAACTACTTTTGGGAATCCGCCATGCAGGAGGAATACAACTCCCTCCTCGAGAACCAGACTTGGGAACTGGTTCCCCTTCCTTATGGGAGGAAAATTGTCAGATGTAGATGGGTCTATAGGACCAAGAGTGAAGTGGATGGATAGATCAATAGATACAAATCTAGGCTTGTCACCAAAGGCTTTAAACAGTTCATGGTATTGACTATGATGATACCTTCACTCCAGTAGTGAAGATGGATTCCATACGATTGACACTTGCCATTGCAGAAACCAATGGTTGGGAATTCCATCAAATGGACTTGAAGACTGCATTTCTTCACGGTGATATCTTTGAGGAGATCTACATGGATCAGCCCCAGGGATTTATGCAGGATTGATATTTGGTCTGTTGACTGAAGAAGTCCTTTTATGGCCTCAAGCAAGCTCCGAGGTCATGGTATACCAAGATAGAATCCTACCTATTGTCACATAACTTTGTACATTGTAAGTTAGACTTGGATGTCTACATGCTCATGACGGATGATTCACTTCTACTTTTAGTTCTGTATGTTGATGATTTTTTGATCACCGGTTTCTTTACTTCAACGATTGCAGCAGTCAAGAGGATTCTACATGAAAGGTTTTTGATGACAGACATGGGTCTACTACACTTCTTCCTTGGACTCGAGATCATTCAGGATGCATCAAGAATCAAACTGTTTCAAGCCAAGTATGCACAAGATATCCTTGAGAGATTTCACATGACATACTACAAGTCTGCTCCAACTCCTTTCCTATCAGGAGTTAAACTTGACGATGGTGGGGAGACTCCACTGGTTGACAACACACTGTACATACAGCTAGTGGGGAGCTTTTTGTATCTCACACACTCTAGACTAGACCTTTCAAATGAAGTTGGCGCAGTTTCCATGTTCATGCAGGAGCTACATGAGATACATTGGAAGGTTCCAAAGCGTATCCTTTGATACGTACATGGCACCATCACCTTTGGGATTCATTATGCAACTTAATATACATTATATCTCATCGGGTTTACTGATTCATACTGGGATGGCGATATCACTGATTGCAAGTCCACATCTGGTTACTCACTGAGTCTTGGTTCTTGGCCTATCTATTGGTTGAACAAGAAGCAATATTCCATTCTCTATCTTCATCCAAGGTAGAGTACAGAGGGGTAGTTAACATAACCATTCAGGATAAGCGGCTACACCATTTTCTCACTGAGTTTGGAATTTAGTTTCATCGACCGATCGTCATCTGGTGTGACAACTAGAGCACTCTGAAGTTCTGCAAAGATCCAGTTCATAGGTAGTGGATGAAGCACATCGATATCCACATGAAATACATTCAGGACTTAGTACACGAGGGGATCATCGACTAACAGTTTTGTCCTTCAGGAGAAAATATGACATACATCTTCACCAAGACCTTCACTGAGCAAAAGTTTCATTCTCTACGAAGTCGTCTTAGAGTGAAGGACATAATCACCTAGCAAATGTAGTTCTTATTTTTACGTACATTGTACCTTGAGGGGGGTGGATTTTCCATGATGTTTTCCCTCTTTCCTCACTTTATTTTCAGTGTATCTTTTGTATTTGGGTACCTAACATGGCCTTGCTGTCGGGACCCATTCTTTATTTTCACCTTAGTGATGTTCAGGGGGGTGTTTGAGTTACTTCACACACACCTAGGATTTATTTTTCCTAAGGTTTTTCCTTGTTTATTATGTTAGAATATAAAGGATTGTGCTCGTTTAACCATTGACAATACCCTCGTCACCCAACCACAGGCCGAAGCCACCCTCCGAGCACCTTGACCTTGACCGAGAAGAGAATCCTGGCTGCAATCAATAGCCAAGAGAGGCTAAATGCACCAAGCAAGAGAATAGAAACTAAACTAAACAGATGATCCCACCCAAAATCTAGCGCACCACTTTCCCAGCTCTCCTAGAAACTTGCGCACCAAACTGCTACTGTCTGCAATTGCCTGCGCAGATTTAGCTCTCACTGCAACTGCTGAGATGTGTACTAATGAAACTGGCACCCTGTATTGATAGTGGACTGGCTAGTCTAACTAGGGCCAACTTTGCCTTCTGGGCATCAATAAATTCAATATAAATATATTTGTTCAGCCGACAACTTGTTTAGGGTTTCCTTCAATTCTTTGCTTCCTTCCAGAGGATTCTAGTCTCGTCATAGGTCACAATAAAGGTTCATACCTCCCGAAGCTACCATAATATTAAAACTCCCTCATAGCTAGGGAGGTATGGTCTTGAGCACAACAGACCATTCAATTAGTAGCACCATGAGTACCTGTCATTATTATCTGACTGGATAATATCCTATGACAACTGGTACAATATCAATTAATAGAACACACCTGTGTCTATTCCAGTAGTACACAACTACTTCAGACTTGGGAAACACAATCACAAACAATAACATATCTACTGTCATTCATTATTCATAACAAATATTTGATAGCAATCTGCATGGAAACAATGTTATGACAAGAACTGAATCATCTGGGCCAATCTTTCACTCACATCTGTGAGATCTGAAAGAGTGTCTGCCCTCAGTATAAAACATCAATAATAATCATCTGGGCCAATCTTTCACTCACATCTATGAGGTCTAAAATAATGTCTTCCCTCAATATAGAATATCAATAATGGGCTATCTGCCCCATTCTTCTCAACCAAGGAAGAAGGATTGTTTTTTATTTTTGAACCTAGACCATTTCCCACCCTAGGCCATTCTTTCGACATGAAAAAAAGTGTAACCTGGAGAGAATGAGTCTGCCCTCGAGAAATGTTTGGAGCATTCCTTACCCTGGGCCATTCCTTCGATACTAAACAAAGTGTAACCTGGAGGGAATGAGTCTGCCTAAGGAATGACTGTCCTGGACTATTCCCCACCCTGGGCCATTCCTCCGACACTAAAGTGTAACCTGGAGAGAATGTATAACCCTCGAGGAATGTTTGTTCTGCATCAACCTCCAAAATGGATGATTCTTCGAAACTTCTCACAACTGTGAACTTCGAAAGAATGACTACCCGACGAGGCGAACCATTCTACTTGACCACTACTCAGAGTGACTGTCAAGAAGAATGACTATCCTAGATCACTCCCCATTATGGGAAGTCGATGTCTATGATACATCAACAATCAGTCTGCCTCCCATGTTAACTACAATGGGAAGTCACTGTTCGTCAGAAATCTCAATCCACTTTCCGAACAGGAAAGCATTTGTCCAATTTGGACTATTACAAAGATAAATGCTCCCTCCTAACTGGAGAGTTATTTCAATCACAAAATAAATGTTTTTCAAGAATATTTTTGCATACCTTCTCTATCTTGGAGAATCTTCCCTTTCAGCTAAGGGAGTTATTTCCATGATCCCCATCTTCTCTCGGAAATATGCAAACTTGATTCTGGAAAGAGGTTTTGTCAGGATATCTGTTGTCTCCTCATCAGTGGGGATATACTCGAGCTTTACCTCTCCTTCCTGGACTTTATCTCGGATAAAGTAGTATTTGATCTCAATGTGCTTCGACCTTTCATGCAACACTGGATGCTCGAATAATCTTATACAACTCTGATTATCACAATATATTGTGGTCGATTCTAGAGTCTAATCAAATAAATCGGATATTAACTTCCTTAGCCATACTGCTTCTATGCATGCTTCACAAGCTTCCATATACTCTACTTCTGCTGTACTGGGTGCGACAGACTTCTGCTTCCTGCTGCTCCAAGATATTATAGCAGAGCCCAAGCTGAAACACATACCTGAAGTACTCTTTTTGTCTTCTGCACTTCCTACCCAATCAAAGTCTGTGAATCCATGAAGTTGGATATCATTGGATGCGGTATACCTTAAGCCATAGTTTATTGTCCCACGAATGTATCTTAGGACATGCTTTGCAGCTATCCAATGCTCTTGTTTAGGGTCCATCTGGAACTGACTTAATTTATTTACAGCAAAGCAAATATTTGGTCGAGTATTTACCAAATACATCAACGATCCAATTAACTGCCGATATAGAGATGGATCTACTGAATCAGAATCTGGGACTTTCACTTTTCTTATATCCGCATTCATAGGAGTGTCCATGGACTTACAGTCCATCATTCCAAACTTCTGAAGGATCTTTATTATGTATTTTCCTTGTCCAAGGAATACTTCACCACGCTTCTACCATACTTCTAGTCCCAAGTAATAGTGCATGAGACCTAGATCCTTCATATCAAATTCAGAGGCTAAATCCTTCTTGCACTGGATGATTAGAGATTCTTCACATGTTATGAATAGATCATCAACATATAATAGTAGAATTACAAGTGCATTGTTCACGACTTTGTAGTAAAGGTTTGGATCTACATGACTCTTGGAGAAGCCAAGTCTAGTTAGATAGGTGTCCATTCTGGCATACCAAGATTTTGGGGCTTGCTTGAGTCCATATAGAGCTTTCTTCAATCTGCAAACATGAGTGTCTCTATAATGTACCTCGAATCCTTGAGGTTGTTCAATATATACTTCTTCTTCAATAGCTCCGTTGAGAAAGGCTGTCTTTACATCCATCTGGTGTAGATTCCATCCC
>JZKD02S0051067.1:200788-221732 GCA_000966675.3 Picea glauca | reverse complement strand
GAAGACATGAGCTAAGGAGGAAGCAACAACTAAAGCATAGGTCAATGCAACAACATATGATGTCGTTTAATAATTCATTGACTCAATTGTTTACCCATACCTTCTCTTTGCTCATGTGTTTCTATCCTTAGTTGTAAGTGTAATCCATGTTTCAGTGCTCTTGTGAGATGATAACCACTCGCAGCACACTGTGAAACTAGGTTCTATGACTAGTATTTTTTATTTGTACGAGATAAAAAAATTTAGCAAGTGTTGATAGAATCCAATTTAGCGAGTTCCTGCTATAGAAAATAATCTAATGCTCAAGAAATGAAGAATAAATATCCAGGACGTGGATTGGTTATTATCCACTCAGAATTGTATTTCATATTACATAAATCTCCCAAAATATTTATGCAAGTTATTCACCCTCAATAGTTAGGTAGCGAGAAGCCGATAATAGCATAATCTATGAATAAAAATCCAGTGAGAAAATGCTATACTAAACCACTTCCAACTGAATTATGAAAATCTAAGACTTCATGGAGCAACATTTATATTTGAAAAATCCAAGAACACAATAACAGCTATGCATGGCTCTGATGCAAATGTTGTGGCTAGTATTGATTGGTGTTGTAAGTTGCAGAGCTCAGTATTCCTACTATCTAAACGATATAAATATGATCTCTATCTCAAGACATCTAGATGCATCAGTCCTATATCTTGGACTGTAATACCTTAATTTCTTTGGTAATGGTCCTGAAGGTATATCACCTCACAATAATGGCACCCATCTCACTAAGTGATACTCTTAAATATTCATACCTACCATACACTATATTTAGACTATGTGCAATGTCTCCCTTAGTATATCGATTCCCCACTCCAAAATCATTTCTACTATGATCCCGTCATTTCTTCTGGATGATGGCGTGAATATCATTTACTTGTTTTAAAAAAAAAATGCAGATCCAATAGATACGGATCGAGATCTAGAGTCTGCATGCAAAAAATGACCTATGCCTAGGGTGCTTATGATACTGAATAAACTGATGGAATTGTCTGATGAACCTGCGTTGTCTGCTACATTTTTTCATGGCTCGCACCAACCTAGCTTGGACCCCTCTCTTCAGGGACAACCTGCATGTGAGACAATTTTTGTATAGAGATATCGATTACAGAACATGAGACAACTGTTGTATAAATATATCGATTACGGAATAGGTGGAAAGGCATTATGCACATGTCTAGACAGTGGATGTAGGGCTACACGTGGAGAGTAACAAATCTACTTTCTTCCAGCTAGATGAGTTTTTCTTTCAATGTATTGAAAATCCAAATGTAAACTTAGTTCCATTAAGCCATTTGCATATTGTTCACACAAACAAACGATTTAATCTAAGATGCACTGCACACTTCATCAAGGGAAACCATTATGCTAGAGGAAAGAGAGCTTGTCGCATCATGTGGATTGTGAATCAAGGTTCTTGTGAACTCTCGACTTACTTTGAAAATAAGAAGTTAATTTGTAAGGGAGAAATGCATTCAGAATTGGAAGAAGGAACGAAGTTCCTATTATTAGCTCACGCGCCCTCTTTCTTTTTAATAGAAGGAGAGTCTGCTTTCCCAAACTATTGAACACTAATCTCATTCATCTATACACACGCAACTTATGAATAATGATGACCGTAAAAATCGTCAATAAAAAAATTAAAAACCATATTTATATTACTAAGTGAAACAATTGGTTGCGCAACTATTAAAAACAAATACAGATTCAGTAAAAAGTTTAACAATTGCAATGTTATTTGCAACAAACAACCAACATGTAGAAATAACATAATATGCCTAAATCATGAAACATGTTTTTCCAGCTGAGGTAATATCTCTTTAAATGTTGAAAGAATAAAATGAATTAATCTCATAATGACACTTCAGCTAATCTACATTTTCGTGTAAATTATATTTTTTTTACAATGAAAATCTCATTGATGGTGCAAACATTGGAACTAGATCCCACAAAACCATGTGGGTTGTCTAATGCTTAAGTTCTACAATGAATTATCAATACCATCACATTATATATTATGAATTATCAATACCATCACATTATATATTGATGAAATGCTGAAATAATACACCCAATGATTGAAAGTATCAAAAGCTTAGTCTAGACATGTTTCCTTTAACAATAATATGAAATTAGAAATCAATAAATTTAACTTTATCTTACACGCACATTTTTTATATGTATAAGCATAACATGGACATTCTCATATCCATTAAAAATTCTCTAATTTTTGACATGTATAAGCATGATTTGAACATTCTCATATTCAAACAACAAGCTTCAATACCTTCTAAACAGGGACTTATTGGTACGCAACTCTCCTTGTTATTAGTGGATCGTGTTTGAGATATCTCACCAACTTTTTTGTTAGATATAATTGACTCTGTATGTGAAATTTTATACCATGTTAGTTTTAAGCTTATAATATTTTTCAAATTATTTAAATTTAAACAAAATAATAATAATTGTGCTTCATATTGTTATTAACAAATTCAAATAATCAAAAAATCATTTTGAGTGTGAAAACAAATACAAAATCACATAATATAAACTATAAAAAACATTTAATATTAAAAAAATTACACAAATTTCATAACACTTACCTTTATAATCTAAATAAAATTAAATAATATATTTTTAACGCAATAAAATGAAAGTTTGTCCTTCCCACCACATCTCAATCAACGTTTATTATTAGTGGAGCATGTTTGAGATATCTCACCAACCTTTTTCTTAGGTATAATCGGCTCTCTATGTGAAATCATTAGACGTCATTTTTAACAAATCATGATGGTTCCAAGATACACTTAAAAAAACTCCTTCTACAACTATTTTGGGACCTGTAGACATAATTGATCGTGTGATAAACCATGAGTAGATCGTCGGACCATCTTTCTTTTCTAGGGCACAAAATTACTCTGATCCGACTTTTCGATGGGTATTGTAGAAGTGCCACCACCTAGGGTTTTCTTAGATAACTTGTCAGCATTATAATACAAGGTATGGATGGGATAGTGTACCAAGTCCATGTTATCTTGAATACCAAGCACATGATCCATAAAAGTGAATGAAGAACCATAGTGTCTCATCGTTCAAACGCTCCGCTCACTCTTGTAGAAACTTTATTCCATATGGATAGATATCCAACTTAATATACAAGAACACCATTAATTGATTTGTAGTAAAGTAGTTCCTCTTACATCGATCACTCCATCATTGGCAAGACATCATGACTTCTCTTTTCATCCCCTAACATGATTTGCAGTTCGATCCTTCCCATTATTTTCATTATCAAGACAATATATTCTAGCATCAATACCTAGATCTACCAATAAATCAGCATGAGACATAGATTTTTATAGCACATGGTTGGGTTTTCTAAAATAAAATTACTCAAGGTGGTGTAAGGCCTTTAGTGAGAAGGGCATTTAGCACCTCCACTTGAAAGACATGGATGAAGAAGTTGGGGTTTCCTAAGTGAATGAGACGAATGCATGCACCTATGGTTGGGAAGGTTGTGCGACAATTTGGCTAAGTGGATTCACTTGAGAGTGTGGACTTGTCTAAGTGACTTGAGGAGGTGAGCCAAGACTTATATGGATGGGTTATCCTCACTTGCAAATCACTATGGGAGAGTATGGTTCCTTGAGGCACACGTCTTTGTGGATCATGACCAATGGGTGCACTCACCTTGCGGATGTATTGGACACACCATCCATGGTCGTTTTCATGCATATGACTCAAGGTGTGGAGATATGAGGCCTATCTATGAGACAAGTGAGTTTGGGTGCGACCCAACAAACTGACATGACGATAGAATGCATCACGAGTTGAGTGAGACACATGGTGGGGCGAGTTAGTTGGTCGTCTCGACCTCACCCAAGCAACATGATTATTCATGATTTAAATAGTGCAACATTTCGGGGAGGAACACACACACAAACATATATGCCAGAGTTATGACAAGCTAGATACAACAACATGGGGAAAAAACCAATTGTTTTAAGGTGGATTTGGGTAAAGAGTGGAAAGCACCCCCAAGGATCCAAATCGCTCCACATAGGATGACTTTTGATTTCTTGTAGAGGTTTTTTGGAAAGAGCTAGGGTGAGTTTTCTTTGGAATTAGTTATACTATAATGTCCCCCTATGTCTGGAATAATTCTCTACTTGTTGTTTTTATATTTATGTGGTTTCTTGGTTGAGGACTTTAAACAATTTGTTGACATGCTCTATAACTTTATAACAACCCTCTTATGAATGATGTATCATTTTAGGTGTGTTCTTAAGCTATGTATTATGTCAAACACTTTGTTGAAATTCTCAAGACACAATACCAAACCCATTCATTTGGGATGTTGATGTATTTAGTGAATTTTCCGGTTCATACATTTTGTCAAACACATAGGTTGTAGGATTCAATCCATTGTATAAATCCCTTTCTATTTGTTGTAAATTATTTATGAGGTATAGTTTTTGTCAATCACTTAGTTGACACACCCAAATCCAACTCTAAATAACCCTTGTTGTGGTTATTTTGTTTTATGATGGTTGTTTGGTTGTGTTTTCCTGTGCTTGATGACTTAAGAGTTTTAACAAATAGTTTACAATACTTCCAAATGAACTTGGTACAATATATATAACAACAAACAATTACACCAAAAAAGTGACTTAATAAACAACAAAGGTTAGATCCAATGTGATAGCTTTATTACTACTCAAACTTGAATTGTTACATCATCAAATAACTCAAAATTTCCAAATTTGAAAGCTTTGGCAATGAATGGCACAACTGGTTGGAAAATAAAGATAATAATTGGGGTTGTAACAACAACTAATACAACACAAATTTGATTCCAATATGACCACCAAACCCCTAATTCACGACTTCTCCAACAAGATATAATATCCCTCAACGAAACTTGACCCCTCTACCAAGAAATCAACCTCACCAAGAGAAATATGGCCCCTCTAACAAATATTTCATTCCCACTTCCAAGACAAATCAATATCTATCCAAACAACTTGACTTCCACTGAATAAATTGTTCTCTAGAAGTATAATTCAACCTGCATAAAAAAAATGTGTTTTCTACAAAACCTCAAACTACTGCAAAAGATGGATCTTTCCCTCACAATAGAAACAAGTGGAATATTCGAATGGTATTCCCCACCAAATGGATAGGGTGGATATATCACTCTAAATTTTTTGAACCTGCAAAGAATAGATCTAGATAAACAACAATACACACATCTGTAGAGAGAATTGGAGAAAGAAGAAGAACGAGAGAAAGAATGAAAGAATTCTCATTAACTCTTGTGAATAATGAATAATTTACACATGGTATGCTCTATATAACTCAATGAGTGAGCACTGGAGGAGAACCAATGTGCCATAGTGTTGGTCTAGATTGATCTAGACACACACGAGAAATTATGGGAGTGAACTACCACCTAGTCTAGTCTCTTAGGCAGTTACAAGAGTGAACTGCCACCTAGTTGAGTTAACTAGTCAACTAGTCTTCAATTAACTAACTGAAAAAAGATTAGTGAGGAGTTAACTCAGGGAATCAAGCGTAACGTGTCATTATGGTGATGATACCAAGGCAAGTGTGCATTAGTTGATGATGATCCCAATGTTGCAGGGTGACAAAACCAATGCAGCATCTAAACTCAACTCAATTAGTCAAACTGAAGTGTCAATTGAAAGAGAATATTCTCCAAGTGGAATATTCTCCCCTAAAATATAGGAGTCTGGATAATGACTAATTACAACTAATAAACAAGGAAAAACATTAGGAAAAATAAATCCTAGGTGTGTGTGAAGTAACTGCAACGCCCCCCTGAACATCACTAAGGTGAAAATAAAGAATGGGTCCCGGCAGTGAGGCCATGTTAGGTACCCAAATACAAAAGATACACTAAAAATAAAGTGAGGAAAGAGGGAAAACCTCATGGGAACCCCCCCCCCCCCTCAAGGTACAATGTACGTAAAAATAAGAACTACAGTTGCTAGGAAATTGTGTCCTTCACTCCAAGACGACTTCGCAAAGAATGAAACTTCTACTCAGTGAAGGTCTTGGTGAAGATGTATGTCATATTTTCTCCTGAAGGACAAAAATGTAAGTCAATGATCCCCTCTTGTACTAAGTCCTGAATGTATTTCATGTGGATATCGATGTACTTCATCCGCTGCCTCTGAACTGGATCTTTGCATAACTTCAGAGTGCTCTGGTTGTCACACCAGATGACGATCGATCGATGAAACTAAATTCCAAACTCAGTGAGAAAATGGTGTAGCCACTTATCCTGAATGGTTATGTAAACTACCCCTATGTACTCTACCTCGGTTGAAGATAGAGAATGGAATCTTGCTTCTTGTTCAACCAATAGATAGGCCTAGAACCAAGACTCAGTGAGTAACCAGATGTGGACTTGCAATCAGTGATATCACCATCCCAGTACAAATCAGTAAACCCTATGAGATATAATGTATATTATGTTGCATAATGAATCCCAAAGGTGATGGTTCCATGTACGTATTGAAGGATATGCTTTGGAACCTTCCAATGTATCTCATGAAGCTCCTGCATGAACATGGAAACTACACCAACTGCATTTGAAAGGTCTGGTCTGGAGTGTGTGAGATACAAAAAGCTCTCCACTAGTTGTCTGTACAGTGTGTTATCAACCAGTGGAGTCTCCCCACCATCGTCAAGTTTAACTTCTGATAGGAAAGAAGTCGGAGCAGACTCGTAGTCTGTCATGTGAAATCTCTCAAGGAGATCTCATACATACTTGGCTTGAAACAGTTTGATTCTTGATGCATCCTGACTGATCTCGAGTCCAAGGAAGAAGTGTAGGGGACCCATGTTCGTCATCAAAAACCTTTCATGTAGAATCCTCTTGATTGTCGCAATCATTGAAGTCAAGCAATCAGTGATCAACAAATCATCAACATACAAAACTAAAAGTAGAAGTGAATCATCCGTCATGAGCATGTAGACATTCAGGTCTGAATTACAATGTACATAGTTATGTGACAATAGGTAGGAGTCTATCTTGTCATACCATGCCCTCGAAGCCTTCTTGAGGCCATAAATGGACTTCTTCAGTCGACAGACCAAAGATCAGTCCTACATAAATCTATGGAGCTGATCCATGTAGATCTCCTCAGAGATATCACCATGAAGAAATGCATTCTTCAGGTCCATCTGATGGAATTCCCAACCCTTGGTTTCCGTAATGGCAAGTGTCAATCGTATAGAATCCATATTCGCTACTGGAGTAAAGGTATCATCATAGTCAATACCATGAACCTGTTGAAAGCCTTTGGTAACAAGCCTATCGTTGTATCTATTGATCTATCCATCCGCTTCACTCTTGGTCCCATAGACCCATCTACGTCTGACAATTTTCCCCCCATAAGGAAGGGGAACCAGTTCCCAAGTCTGGTTCTCGAGGAGGGAGTTGTATTCCTCCTACTTGGCGAATTCCCAAAAGGAGTTTCCAGGAGCCTCACCATAAGACTGTGGATATGAATACTGAACCAAGGGAAGATGCCTGGAGGGAAATGATTTAGTGACAGTGAATGCAACAGGAGGATCCTTGAAATTAGATCGAGTCCTCCTAGTATCGGATGGATCACCAACGATATCCCCTACATCCTAAAGAGTAGTTTGTGCCCACTTGGGCCTCTTCTCTAGCTCTACAACTGCATCTCGATGCTTTAACTCTGCATCCGACTGTACTCACTTTGAATCTGAAACATTTGAGTCCTTTGAATCAGAACTCTCATCTAAAGATGAGTCGACATGTGCATGCTCATCATCTTGGACAGGTGGAAGAATGAGGGTGTCTGCATGCAGTTGTTGAGGTGCATGCAATATACTTTCCTCAAATTGGACACTTCGCTCAATAATGAACCAGTCCAAGGAAAGATCAATAAGCCTATATCCCTTCACACCATCATGGTATCAACAAAATTACCCTCAGTGCTCTGTGGATCAAGTACTTTCCTCTTTTCATAGGGAATCCAGGCCCATGCACGTGAACCGAAAATGTAAAAGTGGGTCACTTCTGATTTGAGGCCACTCCAAGCCTCATAGGGGGTCTTATCCTTGACAGATCTATGGGGAGATATGTTTTGAATGTATGTTGCACAATTAAGTGCTTCAGCCCATAGTCTCTATGGTATTGACTTTGCATGCAACATGCAAGATGCCATCTCCTTTAGAGATATGTTTTTCCACTCAACAAATCTGTTTTTCTACGGAGTATAGGGAACTGTGTGTTGCAACTGAATCCCTGCCTCATGGAAAATATTATGGATCTCATGATTTATATATTGTCCCTCATTATCGGTTCATCGGAATTTTATCTTATTTCCAAACTATGTCTCAACTAGGGCTTTGAAATCTTTGAGGTGTTGAAAGACCTCATATTTTTTCCTAAGAAAGTAGATCCAAGTAAAACGTGAGAAATCATCAACAAAAATGAGAAAAAACCTCGCTTTGTTGATGGATGGATGTGGAAAAGGACCCATAATGTCACTTTGGATCATATCTAAAGTTGCATAATCTCTCTAAGACTTTCCTTTGTCGAATTTCTCTTCAGGGTGTTTTCCGAGAACACATCCCTCACATACTCCCTTGGAGAAATGGATGTCTGGTAGACCATCAACCAATATTTTCTTGCTAAGATGTTGCATGTATCTGAAATTCAAATGTCCAAACCTTTCGTGCCATATGCTACTACTTTCATGAGCATGAGAAAGTAGTAAACTATATTCGGGTTCAATGAATTCATAAAAAGTATACAATCTAGACTGATGATCGACCTCATCGGTAGCAACCCTAGAGTTGGTTTGCATGTCGTATATGTCCAAGGAATTTGGTGTGAATATGAATTTATTTTTTGTGCCGAAATTCGCCATCTGATACACATAGATAAGGTTGACAGAAAGTTTGGGAACATGAAACACATTCTCAAATATTTCGTTGGTGAGTTCAATCCTTCAGTGACTTTGATAGAAGAGTTGTCCCCCATCAGAATAGGAGGACATTTGCATGCATCAAAAGAAGAATATACTACTTTTGAGGCAGACATGTGGTGTGATGCTTCTGAATCTATGATCCAAGCATCATGAGAGGAGTTGATGGCAATCAAGGCATGTCTAGAATTGCCTTTATTGGAATTCAGATCTTATGGATTCTTCTTCTTGGAACCCTCGAGGATGTGATATCCAAGGTTGTTTTTCTGAAGTATTTGAGACATTAGATATATCTTCTTTTGCAAATATACTCAAGACATTAGATATAGAAGGTAACTAGATATATTTGAGACATTAAATATAGAAGGTAATTAGATATATTTGAGACATTAGATATAGAAGGTAACTTATGCATCCATCAGTGGGGTACCAAAATTCAACACCTTCGGAATGAGAAGGGTGATACAGGGGCAGAAGGTTTCAGTCCTCATTGATGGAGGTGCCTCACACAACTTCATTGACTCATTATTACTGCAAAGAAGGCACATACCGACGGGGGAATTTGATGGATTTCATGTGGAGCTAGTAGGTGGACGTACCATGCCTTGTGATAGGTACATCCCAGGGATGAAAATCACCTTGGGAAGACATGATTTGGCACAATATTTATATGTGATGGATCTTGCAGACACCGATATCATCCTAGGAGTATAGTGGCTTAGTACATTAGGTCCAATCACCACAAACTACAGAACCATGGAAATGTCTTTCACAGAAGAAACAAGGAAGAAGGTGGTTCTTAGGGGTATGACGGGAAACACACCAAGGGTGGTGACAGCAAAGCGCATGGAGATCATCTTCTAGAGAGAATACATCTCTTATGCAGCAAAATGCATAATTTCAATCATAGTGGACAAAAAGGTGGAAACACACTATGCACCAGAGATCAATAAAATCATGGATAGGCACAGCAAGGTCTTTGACCCTATACCACTAGGATCACCACCAAATAGAGAGTCTGAGCACATCATATAGTTAGAGGAGGGTCTGAAACCTATCATTGCCACTCGTTATAGACACCCCAAGAAGTACAAGGATGAAATTGAAAAGGCCATTAAGGAATTGTTGGATATGGGTCACATCAGGTCGAGCTCTAGTCCCTTTGCATCTTCGATAGTGCTTGTGAAAAAGAAAGATGGAACAATGCGCATGTGCATTGAATACAGGGCTCTAAATAAGAAGACCATCAAAAAAATATATCCCATCCCACAGATTGATGAGATATTGGATGAGCTCCATGGGGTAGTATATTTCACTAAGATTGATTTGTGCTCCGACTATCACCAGATTAAAATGAGGGAGAAATATATTTCCAAGACTGATTTCTGATGTCACTATGGACATTATGAGTTTCTATTCATGCCCTTTGGATTGACTAATGCACCAGCCACTTTCCAATCGTGCATGAATCATTTGTTCAAAAAGCAGCTAAGGAATTTCTTATTAGTCTTCTTTGATGATTTACTAATCTACAACAAGACTTGGGAGGAGCACCTTCAACATGTGGAACATATTTTGACTATTATGGAGGAGCAATCCTTATATGCCAAGGAGTCTAAATGTGAATTTGGGATGACAAAGTTCCTTTACATGGGACACATTATTGGAGTAAAGGGGGTATAGGTACATTAGGAAAAGATACAATCCATCATCAACTGGCCCGCACCAAAGACACTCACTGATTAAAGGGTTTTTGGGGCATCTGTTGCTATTAAAAGAGGTTTGTCAAAGGATTTTTGCAAATTTGTGCACCTTTGACCGATTTGACCAAGAAAGGATCCTTCAAATGGAACCCAGAAGAACAGGACACCTTTGAAAAAATGAAGAAAGTAATGAGTACATGTCGAGTATTGGACCTTCTGTACTTCACACAACCCTTCACAGTAGAGTGTGATGCATCAGGGGTAGGCATTAGGGTCATACTTATGCAAAATGGGAACCCAATTGTCTATGAAATCGGAAAGTTGAGAAGTCCTGAGCTCCGTCACACCATCTTTGACAAAGAAATTATAGCCATCATGAATGCATTGGCTAAGTTCAGGCAGTATTTATTGGAGAAAAAATTGTTGTGAGGACAGATCACAACAACCTCAAGTACTTCCTGGACCAGAAGAACTTGAATGAAAGGTAGCAGAAGTGGGTGAGAAAGATACAAGCATATGACTTCGACATAGAATTTGTCAAAGGGAAGAAAAACGTGGGAGAAGACGCTTTATCCAGGAGACCATTGGCTTATTCCATGGCCAATATTTCAGTAGATTGGAAGGGCCACCTCTTAGTGGAGTATTCGTAGAAAAACAATTCTTGTGAAGTAATGGATGGGTAGGTGATAGATGACAATTTTAGTAGTATGGATGACATCATTTAGTACAAGGGTCAATCTTTCTTGGTTCTTGAATCAACCTTCAAGGCCAAGGTGTTATAGGCAATCCATGATTCACTAGTAGCAGGCCACCAAGGGATCGTCAAGACATAAAGACAGGTACGTGAGAGGTTTTCATGGAAGTGTCTAAAAGAAGATGTGATGAACCACATCAAAGAGTGTAGCACTTTCCAAGCCAACAAAGATGAACACACTCACCCAACAAGACTACTATATCCACTTCCCATTCCGAAGCATAAGTGGGAGAGCATATCCATGGATTTTATCACAGGGTTTCCCAAGGTACAGGGCAAGGGCTACATTTTTATAGTAGTGGATAGGTTGATGATGTTTGAACACTTTTTTTCCATTGCCGCAGATTTCAGTGCAACATAGGTTGCGAACCTATTCTTCGGGGAAGTTTTCATATTGCATGGGTTGCCCAAAACCATAGTGAGTGATCGAGTTAGCAGGTTCATGAGCACTTTTTGGCAGGATATCTTCAAACTAGTATGTACGGACTTGACACCTAGTACCATTTATCACCTCCAGACGGATGGTCAGATAGAGATAGTCAATAAATGGGTTGAAGGCTACCTCAGAAACTATGTGGTAGGACAACACAAGTCATGTGTCAAATGACTCCACTTGGGGTAATATTGATACAACACCACTCATCATATGTCAATTGGTATGCCTCCATTCAGGGCCTTATACAGTTATGACCCTCTCTCCTTTATAGAGATTTCTTTCGGTGATAACAGGGCTCCCATGTTTCAGGACTAGATTCACTAGAGTCAGGACATCCTCAGGGAATTGTAGGATCACCTAAAGAAGGAAAAAAATCAATAGAAGGTACAAGAAGACAAGCACAGATTTGAGCGCACCTTCGAGGTTAGAGACTTGGTTTATTTGAGGCTCCAACCATACCAACAAGAATCAATCAAGATAAGTGGTGCATAAAAATTCCAACCCCGTTTCTTTGGTCTATACAGAGTTAGCAGGAGAGTATGGGTCATAGCTTATGAGTTGGATATACCACAGGGCAGAAAAATACATAATTTCTTTCATGTTTCATGTTTGAAGAGGTCCATCAGAAAGAACATCACTCTTATCGAGGAATTGCTACCCATGGATGAAGAAGGACAATTGGTACTGATACCAGAGGAGATACTGGAAGTCAGGGAGAGGAAGCGAAGGAAAAGAAGCATCAAAGAATATTTGGTTAAGTGGAAGAACCTACCTGTGGATGATGCCACGTGGGAAGGAGAGCAGTTGATTCAAGAGACAGGTTCAAAATTGCTTATGGGGAAACAATTTCTAGCAAGGGAGACTGTAATGTCCCCCACCTCTTGATGAAAAGGGTTGGAGATACTCAGTGGTTTATCTTTCCCCACTAGACTATAGTTTCAGGTATAATGGGAACAAAGTCAACCAGGAAAAGTAATATTCTAAAGTTAAGTTGACTTTGTGGAAAACGGGTAACTCAACGAAGAAACAAACAAGATGAGTTAGGTTAAGAGTTAACCCTAAGGGTAAAACTAAATCAATGGAGGAATATATTGGAGATATAAAGGAAAGGGTAGGGCATACTACTTATTCATTCTGGATTATTATCATTTTGCATTGGAGCTCTTGAGAACAATCAATTTAGAGGGTTTTGAGTCTAAAAACCTAGAGATCAACTCAGTGGTGAAAGATCCCACCTTCCTTGATCCATGATTGGTCTTGAAGGTGAAATAATCCTCCCACACCATTCTACAGTGTTGCAATTTGGTTCTACAGGCATTTACCAGATTAAGGTGCAACCCAGGGGGTTTTCCAGCTAGGGGGCGCACCATCTTGGAGGTTTTGGTTCGATCTGGAGGAAGTAGGAGGCATTTGGGAAAACTAGCACCTGGGTTCTCTTTGGAGGGTCCCTTGCATCGTTCCTGGTCTTTTCTAGAGGAGTTTATCCTTGTAGTTTATTTTTGTGATCTTGGAATGCATTGAATAGAAAGAGGACATTCAACAGAAAGGGATTTTCAGTGTTTGGAGGCTCAAATCCTCATAGATCAGTTTGAGACTTCAATATCATGGTAACAGTGGCCTCATCTATGATATGAAGGAGTTTGGTGGCATTTGGAGGTTCCTAGAGGGGAAAACGTACCCTCTTGACTTTATCAAACCAGGGAGGGTGCAATCCAGTTTAGGGTTTGTCCATTTGCAGAAGCAACATTGCTCAGATTAGCTTGATATTGATTCCAGAGGTTTCTAGAAACCCAATATACATTTTGAACGATTTTTGGAGGATTTGGAGGTCAGGTGAGGGTAGGCCAAAACTTCAGGGTTTGGAAGCATCTAGAGCATGGCGTAACTCATTCAGTTGGGGAGGTTTGACAGTGCATTGATCAGGTTCTTCTATCTTCAGTCAGATCTACCTATTGTGGCCTTTGGAGGCTTGGATCTCTTCTCTTACAGCCTTTGGGAGGCATTCATATTGTATTGTTCTTCTTATTGTATCGGATAGTAGCCCATTTTGTTATTATTGGGGCTTTCTCCCAGATCTGCAGTTCTCTTGTATACGGGGACTAATTACTATCTAAATAAAGGTCAGATCTAACATTGTGATTCTCTATTGGTGTTCTTATATCTCTTGTATTGTTTATGATTGTATGATTCATATCTATTGGTCTATCAACATTGAATAATCCATGCATAGCTTACGGATACATCTGCAAACACATGAACAAACATAAGAACAATAAACAGTTAGTGTTCTGAGAAAAAAATTTGGCTCAGGAACATTACATGCAAGTTCTAGACTCATACACAGCATGACGCTGCCAAAAATATGGTTGTACTAAAAGAACACCACAAAATTCAAGGGGATCAATATCACACAATACCTCACCTTTGAAGGGATTGATGTTGTAGGGTAGATATCACTGTTGGCTGACACGAAGATCTCTTCCTTGGAAAATCTAGTCAATGGTGTAGGGTTGCAAATACGGTGTCTTTGGCATGTCCATCCGCTTGAAGACCTCTTCTCAAATTAGGTTCTTTTGATTACTGCTATCGACAATGAAATGAAGTTGAGCCTCCTTGACCCATATCTTCGAGTGAAAGAGGCATTCCCCTTCCTCTGGTTCTTTTGGTTCGCTTGGCCGGAATTTTATGGTAGTGACAGTGGCACTGGGTTCAGCATTGATAATTCGCTTCCCTCCTTTAGGATTTGACTCAGAATCAGAATCAACCTCTGACTCAAAAGCCTTCATCTCGGCCACGAGGGAATGCTTGGAGCGACATTCTTCGGTGTTGTGCCAAGAAATTTTATGGTACCCACACCATTTTCCCGTGTCCTTCTTCGTCTTTTCATTTCCCTTCTTGTGTTACGGATTGGACTGGTTGTCCTGAGGGAATCCATCTTGACTTGGTCCCTTATTGTGTGAGTTGGGGATGCCTTTTCCCTGCTTCAGCTGTGAGGGGATTGGAGATCCAAACTCTCACCTTTTATGCTTAAATCTTTGCTCAATCTTGACAACATATCTATAAGTCGTTCCCAATGAGGCGATTTCCAGGCACTACATTTATGTTTGAATGTATCTATGAAAACAGTCGTGGTATTTGAGCACCAGATGATGCTCATATTGGTTGATACCCAATTTGGTGCGTAGGGTATGGAAAATATTTATGAAATATGGTATTGTCTGGTCCCTTTCTTGGCGTAGGGTGGTCCATCTAGTGTATTGATCCTCATAGCCTCCAACGAGGTAGTATTGTTATTTAATGGCGTCCCAAAAGGAATCCCATGTAGGGGGCACCAAAAACATTGTATATTCCTCCATGTCCCTTTTCTCAGAGTAAGTATCCCACCAATATTTAACATGGGGAACAACATTGAGGAGTGGAAAAGTGATATTTTTCCTATTGGAAAAATTGTGGACTGAAAAATATCCTTCGAGCAGATTCAACCATTTATCTACAACATCTGCATCTATTAGTCCTTCAAATAATGTAATATAAAAATTTACCTGTACCTTAAAGGGGTTTGCATGGCCGCTTGATGAAGATGCTTCTTCAGTGTGCAGTCATGAAAGGATCTGCATGAAATTGTCCATCATTTTGTTCCTTTG
Source organism: Picea glauca (assembly GCA_000966675.3). NCBI lineage: Eukaryota > Viridiplantae > Streptophyta > Pinopsida > Pinales > Pinaceae > Picea > Picea glauca. Next base: position 206,156 of record JZKD02S0051067.1, on the reverse strand, counting down.
TTGCTCGAGGGATTCCTTAAGCAACATTTTAATAGGATCTCCTGCTCCATCATCTTTATTTTTTTCCCCCATGGGTTTTTTTCAGGCTTTGGACGACCAATATTGTAATGCCTCGATTGGTTCGAGTCCCAACTTCTTGTACCCAAATCTTGTTGAGGACATGCACGAAGAAAAATAATTGAAGAGAAGACCGCTCTGATACCACTGATCTATATTTAGGAGAGAAACAAATTGATTAATAGAATGAATACAATAAACATAGAGATATGAAGAATAACACAAATATCCAGTGAACAATATCTTCTATTAAATAATGAAATAGGTTGAAACTGTAAAGCTACAAAACTCAAACACTTGCTCGAATGGTGGTAGTTATCTATGAGAAGATATGTGGCTGCTACATGCATTTTTCTAACAATACTGAATTAAAATGAGGCTCTGTAGGCATTTTGGATATTACGCATGAATTCCAAAACCCTAGACATCCAAAATCCTAATCCTAGAAGGTGAAACACCAAAAGTCATGTGAGCCCTAAGGGTAAGTTGGTGTAATTTGGTACCTTAACTTCCAAGTGTCATAACTCTTGCATACGACCTTTGTTTTAGGCGCTTGATAGCTCATTGGAAAGGTCTTTCAGAGAGATACACATTCCTCCATCAAACTCTAACTCTGTCTACAGTTTGACTATGGTGAGCCACAAAAAAAACGTTTAGGGCCCTAAAACGGCCTTGGAAGTACAACAAGATGTGATGACATGAAAACATACAAAATAAGCCAGTTGGATTAGGTGAGAGGCCACCCATATCCACCTGGAGGATGTGTGGGGCTTCAAACAGCCCTAGAAGTGTAGAACCCACAATTACAAAAAAGTATAGAAGAACATGTTGAATAAAAAAATGGACACGAGGAGCTAGATGGAATAGGTGGGTGGCCACCAATATCCATGTGGATCACATTAGATGGAAGATTTCATGTAATATTTGGATGTTCTCTCTTGTTTATGGTAAATTCTTCATGGATTAGGGTTTCATCATGCTAATGTACCTTGCTAGTAAGTTTTAACTTTGAATGCATGCGATGCTTCTTTGTAAATTTTGGTGAAATGTGAATTATTAGAGTGGTAATATATGCATGTTATCATTTTTACTAGAATAATATTGAAACCTTAAGGAAGGATTAAGAGTGGTTATCCCCCTCCCTTTTTGTTTTCAACTTGACTGGTTGAAGAATTCAAGAATTTTTTTGAAGGTTAGGAGTGGCTATCCGCTTAGGGTTTATCTTGGAAAGGATTTAGTTTTATGGGTTATAAGTGAATGTCCCCGTAGGGTTCAAGACCTAGTTTCCATTCAAATTATTTTCTAGAAGCAATGGAAAAAGTTGGATGACACGTAGGGTTTATGAGTAGATAAACTTTAGTATCCTTTTCCTTTGAGGTTTGGCATAGTTCTATGAGTCTATATCTATAGGGTGTAAACCTTCACCTTTTCTTTTGCTTGACCTCCTGGGAGGCATTGCATTAAATCCATTTTCCCTAAGAAAGTAGATGGCACTGGTTTGTTTGATTGAAAATTATAATTAAAACCCTGGAATTTGCTAAAACTTTCTCTCTCTCTCTCTGAAAATAATTTAGCTAACCTCACTAACCTTAACTATAACACAAATCTAAGACAACAAGTGAATTTATTGATCGTCTTATAAAATGTTTGTTACAACCATTAGGATTGATATTATTTATCCATACTTAATATTGTGATTAAAACCAATTAGAATCATTTTTTAGGAATTGAATATTGTTCCCCTTATTGGAGGCTAAATTCTAAGATAAAATTGTTAATTTTTTGCGATGATTTTCTTATTCTTTTTCCAAATTTATTTTTTCGAGTATAGACTTGTCAACTACTACAGTTTTACAACAGTAAATGGTTTTACTTGATATCTAGTTTCTAAAGGTGAACGGTATGCAATATAACTTCTTAATTGACTGTCATATGGATTGGAACATTTATTGTCTCACACAAGTTGACCAATTACATTGCACAACCAATTTTACCCTTCATATTTCCTAAACCTATCCTAACCTATTGATTGACTATGATAGGGGATTTATAGAATTTCCTTATCTTTCTATAGAATCCCTTAAGGTTACTAGGGAATCCTCCCTTGTGTTGGACTTCTTTCCTTCACTGAAAGAAGGGAATTACTTTCATAGGTGAGAGTGACAAGTACTGATGGTTGTTAGACAATATTAGCATATTGCGGAGGGATTTCCACAAGTACAAATCTTGTCATGATGACATTTTGGTACCTATTCCAGGTAAAATTGAGTCATTACTCCTACAACATTTCTTCGTTAATATTACCCAAAGCCTTTATTTTTTAAGGTTACCTTTTTCCACCCTTTGATGAGCCTTTTGTAGGGAGATCACTCATATAGGAAGGTGTCATCCTATCTTTTAATAACTTTGTACATTACCAAGTGATGAAATCATGGCACCCTGAGATGAAATGCATCTTTTTATTTCCTTTCAAATGATTTGTGGATACCCAAATAAATTTGATACAAAATAGTCAAGTGGTTATCCAATATATGAGGGATTGGTCATTCCTCTTGTTGTAAAGTTCTTCAAGTACATATTAGAATTAATAAAGGAACATGAGGATCTATGAATATGATCATTCATATGCTTTGTACCTTTTGAAATACAAGACTAAATGATTAATTGTTGCAAACCAAAGGGTATACATTCTCTCATATATCTCATTACCAAATTTCTTGAATTTTGGAGCCCACAATTTCAAACACATGAAGACATTCTTCAAGAGCTCACAATAGCCATTGAAGAAGAATGCTTGTTCTTGGACCTTCTTATATAAGACCTCAGCAAAGTGCACCATGCTCATGAATAAGACTATGTTGGGAATGCTCATCCACATAAAGATGAGACATTGGTATTTTCTCCACCAGTCGAAGAAGATGAATAAATTTCTGAAAGACAAGGATGATGGGAAGAATTCTCCTGAAGGTTGAGGGAAAAGGTTAAATAATATAATAATTTTTGCAATCGATTGGTTGATTAATGAAGAGATGTACATATTTTAATTGACCTTTGTGAGTAGAAAGAATAAAGGTATGATACTGTGTAATAAAAGTATGAAATAAGTCCCACCGATTCAAGGGAACAAGAACTCACTAAATCATATTGTGGAGTAAAAAAACGATGTGTCATTCTAATGAATACATATGACAGAGAGGGGGATTCTCTAGATCAATATCACCCTTTGGTGTCCAATATATTGGAGCTTGATATAGAAGGAGAAGAATGGGGTTACTGAGGGAAAGACACAGATCCTTACCAATTTTACCCTCCATATGATCAAGGGAATGATGGATTTAATGTTGAAGAACAATAATTTATTAATAAAGTGCCCCATTATCCTATGCATGTTGTGGATGAAATTATTAAATATCACACACCTATGAACCAAGAACCTAAACAAGATATTCTTGAGGAAAGTTGCCAATCCTATGAAGAAGAAAAAGTGCTACCTCACCAATCTTTTGAGGAACAAGACTTTGATGAATCCCATCATGTTCAATGCCTAGTCAAGTAGGAAGACTTTCCCAAAGATGAGATCACTGAAACATCCATCCTTTTTGCACATGAAGATGATAAATTGGTAAGTTTCACTCCTTTCCAATTCTTTGATTACTATGACATATCCTCTTGTGAGTTGGAAAGTGATGGATTCTTAGAGGAACCATTGAATATAGTATACCCTTCATTTGATGAACATGATGATGCAATTGAAAATATTTATGATTTTATATATTTTGGGAGATGTACATGGGATATGAGTTATTTTTTTTTTTTTATGGAGATCCCATTTACAATATTAAGGGTTGTTTTCAAATGAAGAATATAGAATTGTTGTCTTTAGAACAACCGTATGTGTATGATAATTACATGGATGTTTGGAAACATGTTTCGACCACCTAGGGATGAATCATTGCAACACTCTCATGATGGTTTCCGGTCATACCCTAGAAATTGTGATATGTATCCTTTTGAGCACTGGGATCTATTATGTGAAGAAGAATTTCAACCACCTTTGTGCTCAACTTTGATGAAAATAAAGTTTTGATTTTCTCTAGACAAACTTGATATTATATATTTCCATCCATCTCCTCTTTCCTCTTCGTTCTGAGATCCATTTTGGAATCGTGTTCTATGTGATGATTTTTCCATAGGGCATGGATGTTTTCAACTTAAGATTTCTTGCATGGATTTCCAGACACATATGAAGAGGAAACATGCCTTGGGTTGGGAGCGAAAAAATTTTCTCTAGGACAAAATTTTTACCCTATATTTCATCCTCTTATTTGGGAAACTGTAGGGATATATTTAGATTCCTTCTGATCCCTTCGCAATCTTCGGGGGATATCATTTTAGTTGAAGATTCCTTGACCTAAATTCTCTTTTCTTATCTTAGGTAAGTAGGTATGTTAGATGGGTCATTGCGTGCTTGATTGTTGCATTCCCTTATTGCTATTATTCATTACTTTACTATGCATTCATGTCTATATTATGAAATAGAAAAATGATATAATGATGAAAATAGAAATATTATATTTTATGCATGGTTTTGTATTTTCTTAACCTAGTGAATATCATCCCCCTTGTAGTATTTATGTGGACATGTTAGAATGTAGCACAAATTTTTTAGTGATTCAGGTTGCAGGTCATGGACTATCGAAGATGTTGAGGTTCTCATGTGCTCTAAAATGAGCACAAGTCCCCATGTTGGAACCAAATGTTACCCCCTCTCACCTAGGGGTAACTAAATATATCATGTCTCATCACCCACAATGTAAAAATGGATCCTAACGATGATGATGATCAATGTATCAACTCATAGTATCCCAACATCCCCCTCAGATTCTTCTCTCACATTTCATCAACAAAGCTCATCACATTTGATCAAATAGTCCTTGGGAGATGGTAGTCCATCATCATCATGAGGTACATTAGCCCTCGTTTCATATGAAGTGTCATATTTAATATATTAGGAATGTTAATGAGGATAATTGGTTGAGGTTGGATAATGAATCACAAGGTCAACAAGTTATTCTTGTTTCCTTGTTTCACCTTGGTGACCATCATTTGTGCTCCAATCCTGTGTTGTCACCCCCAAGGAACATGGGTATCACTGGGAGTCTCTAACAAGGGCAACATTCCATTCCATAATTAACACTTGTTAGGATATTTAGACACTTAGGAGTTAGTTAAGATCTACTTGGTCTAATATGTCGTTAGGTAAAAGTGTGTTTCTTTAGTATGCATTAGTATGAATTTGTAGTTAGGAAAT
>JZKD02S0051067.1:165171-192266 GCA_000966675.3 Picea glauca | reverse complement strand
TTTAAACTCAATTGCACCCACGAGCTCCCTGTTGAACAAGGAATACACATCTTATTAAAACTAAATTTCACTGTGTTTGCTACACATCTTTGTGCGTATTGGTAGGTGAATTTTCCGTTCAAGGATTACGGGATATCACAGAGATTCTCCTTATCGAGGTTATGGAGAGGGACTGTATCATCCAGTTTTAAAAATACATATATACACATACCCAGCTCGCAACTGTATTGTTCCATTTTTTTTTCAGGGGGTTATGCATATACACTCACAGCTTCTGTTTCAAGAATGCATGCACGGTCCGTTACCTCACTGTTCTGGAATGTTATCTCGATGAGTCAAATGTTTAAGATTGATTCAGCGTTAAACCCATGCCCGTTCTTCCCTTTTTATCCAAAAAAAAAAAACTTTTGATAGTGGAGTTCTGCTAAGAATTTCATGTTCATCCCGAGACTGTTTTTCTCACTGTCTATTCGTTTCCTTCCTTGGATGGCATTTGCTTGTGATTATACTGTCAATTTCGTTGTAAAATCTGGCAGTCGTGTGGGGCATTTCGCTCCTCTCTTAGCCTGGGCAGATGTGACAGTGCATCGAATTCCCGGGTGCTTGACTGCGTGTGGGTCGTGTTCCAGAGGGGGCATCCACGCGTTTATTGGGCGTTGTTTTTTTTTTTTACCTGTGTTATTGAGTCAATGACCTGAGTTTTATGAGGTATTGGGCGTTTCTTGATCTTCATTTTAAATGCGATTGAACCGTTTATACTCCATTGTTCTGGTGCGCGGATCTAAACACAGGGCGTGTTTTCTGGCTGCGTGGTTAACTGCAAATTGATGGCTGCACGTTGTTCGGATACCTGCCTTGACAGCTGCCCCATTTAATTCGTTCCTGAAATTGCCATCTGGTAATGCCTGTTGTCAGCCGCTGAATTAAGGCTACGTGACCGGTGGAGTAAGTCCGTAATTATGGAATTTAATGACCTGTTGTTGTTTGCCTTTAGTTTTCCGACTTATTTGTTGATTTTCTTTCCACAACTATATTCGTTATTTTTAATGAATGTATTGTTCTTCTAAAAATGAACACCACATCTATAAAAAAAAAATTGTACAATCGTGTTATTAAAATAATTTCAATAAATGGGAGCACCTCAATTACAATATAGTGTATGTTTGTGTTCATTACCTATATTTGGAATCCAATAAGGAATAAATACAAGGATACTTCTCCAAGTAGTTCAGTGTTAGCTAAACGTAAATTTCTAAAAGCTATTATTTTATGTCGATAGTAGCGACTACCAATAACAATATGCTTCCTAATAAACGATTCTATGGTATATTCAGGAAAATACTCTTCATGTTTTTTTTAGATTCTTGTCTATTATTCCTAATGGCACAACGGATAGAAAATCATTTTAACACTTGTCAACTCTCTCGAACAATGTACAAGGTCTAAGTTGTCAAATTGTCACAGCTAATAGCGACTACAATTACAGTATGAATGTATTGTTTCATCTAACAATGAACACCACATCTATTAAAAAAATTGTACAATCTTGTTATTAAAATATTTTCAATAAATTGGAGCACCTCAAATACAATATAGCGTATGGTTGTGTTCATTACCTATATTTTTAAATTTTATGATATTATCTTGTAAGGAACGTCCTTCTGAGTAGTTGTCATTTTAATGAGGATTATCCTTACCTCTCGCCCTTTTTATGTGTAATGGTATTGTACATTTTCAATGTGAAGTTACTTGTTTATTGAAGCATTCATATGAGTTTAATATTTAGCATGTAATTAATATTTTTAAATTTTATTATAATATCTTGTAAGAATGCCCTTCTGAAAAGTTGTCAATTTAATATGGTTATCCTTGCCTATTTCCCCTTTGAATATGTGGGGGCATAGTAAATTTCAATATGAACTTGTTGTTGATGGATTTAATTATGATGTTACTTTTGTGCCCTTAATGTGGATATTTTAGATATGATGTTTAACCATCCTTATACAGGATCTCTTTTAAAAAAACACTGTTAAAAAGGGGGTCTTTTTAAGTTATTGTAATGGTTATATCTGTCATCTTAAATAGGATGGTTTATTGTTATGTTCAATTTGATGATAATTTTAATTTAGGCGAAGAAAAAAAAAGGGGTTATGGCATACCATTGTCGGGGAATATTGTTTATAGATTCACCACTGTAATGTATTTTTGAAATAGAAATATGTGTTTTCTTACCTTATAAACAAGATGGCGGGATTGAATTGAAGCGTATGACCCCTAATTATTTAAAATATTGTTGAAAGTAGAAGGGAGATGATATGGTTATCTTGCAGTGATGTGGTGTAGTCTCTTGACATTGATAAGACATACTCAAGGGAATGCCTGATTTATATGCCTTAAATCACTCGGAGTTTGTAATTAGGGTGGTTGTTCCCTAAGATAATGTCGAACTTGGGTGTTCGTTGCCAGAGTCCTTGTCATGCGCCTTCTGTAAGGGGCGCATTTGTTCTTCTTATTTATGTTGTACTTGATTTTGGTCAGTTGGTCGCTTGGTCTGTTGTGACGGGTGGGATGTAGACACCTCCATGTTCCTCAGAACAGTCGCCAGCCCTGAGACCTTAAATGGTTAAAGACGATGGGAAACCGGGCTTGAGCATTGCTTATGTGTCTTGGAGGTCCTAACCTTGCAGGGTAGGAAGGGCGGGAGGTCAGTCGTAGTTAGCAGTCAGTTTTACTTGTTGTGTGATCTTCATTTATGCATGTGGTTACGTATCGTGCGTCCTGGTCATATTCTTTTGTTCATCCTGGTTTTTTCCGTGTACATACGCGCTCACACCCTTCTAAAAACAAAAAAAAAAATTTGCACCTGTTACCAGAAGGATTAAGAGTGGTTATCCCCTTCCCTTGTCATTTTCACCTTTACTAGTTGAAGCATTCAAGATTTTCTTTGAAGTATTGGAATGGATATCCCCTTAAGGTTTATCTTGGCCAGGGTTTATTTCTAGGGGTTAGGAGTGGATATCCCCCTAGGGTTCAACACCCATTTTCCATTCATATTCTTAGCTAGACACATTGGAAGAAGTGGCATGACACCAAGGATTTATGAATGGATAAACTTTAGTGTTCTTATCCTTTGAGGTTTGACCTATTTAGTGGATAGCTCTAGGATGTAAACCTTCACCTTTTATTTTGCTTGGCCTCCTTGGATGCATTACATTGAGTCCATTTTTCCTAAGAAAGTAGACGACGTTATTATATTTTATTGCAAGTGATAATTAAAAATCAAGCATTTGATAAAACTCTCTCTCTCTCTATCTCTCAAAACGATTTAGCAAACCTCACTTATTTTAACTCTAACAAAACTCTAAGAAAACTAGTGAATTTATTGTTGTTGTTATAAAATGTTTGCTATAAACATTAGGGATGTATAGTATTATTGCATACTTACTTAATATTGTGACTAAAACTACTCGGAGTCATTTTTTTATCAATTACATATTGTTCTCCTTTTTTAAGGATAAATTCTAAGACAAATTTGCTAATTTTTTGGGCCAATTTTTTTATTATTGATATAGACTAGTTAACTCCTGCACTTTTATAACAACAATTGATTTTAATTGATATATAATGTCTAAAGGTGAATGGTATGAAATATCACTTGGTAATTGAATATTATATGCATTGGAACATTCCTTGTCTTTCATAGGTTGAGCAATTACCTTCCAAAACCAATTTCACGCTTCATATTTCCTACGCCTACCCTAACGTATTGAGTGACTAAGATAGGGGGGTTATGGGCTTGCCTTAGCTTGCTATATCCTCCCTTGAGGTCACTATAGAATCCTCCCTTGTGTTGGACTTCTGTCCTTCACTAAAATGAGGGAAGTACTTTCCTAGGTGACACTGACAAGTAGTTCTAGTTGTTACACAAGATTGGCATCTTATAGAGGGATTGGATAATTACAAATAGTGTGATAAAAAGTATCACAAGTATTACATACCCTTTGTTCTCATGGTATTTAAGGTTTTGTTTAGACCCTAGTTTCACTATGATTATAGTGAAAGTTCATTCTTATTTTAGTAATTTTAATTTTCTTCTTTATGCTAGACATAATGAAAAAAATACTTTTGAACTTTTAATTAGGGTTCAATGATCTCTTTGTAGTTCTTTAAATTTTTAGTATTATCCAATTATTCATTTGACCACAATTTTTCTTAGAGTTATCTACCCCTCTATTCTCCCATTGGTTTAACCAAAGATCAATACCTTTATGCCATCAAGTCTCAAGTGTATTTTACAAAAATTTCAAACAATATTATGAATCCTCTTATAATTCATGTTATTTATCTTTTTCTTTTACATTAAGTATCAAATCATAGGCTTTTTCTAAGTGGGTGAAAGTATGAGATCTAATAGGAGGATTGAATATGGTGTATTTCTTTTAATTTTAAGATTATAAATTATAAACTCTTTTGGATTTGCTCAATTGTCCTCCAAGTTTTTCTAGAAATGTTGCAACCCTATATTTGACATCCATAGAAGATAATGCAAAAGAAACAATTTTCAAAGAGGACTTTCTTTTTCACAAAAGAAATTGTTTATTTTTAGAGTTGTTCTCAAGACTAAAATAAGTTTTCTATCCTTCATTAATCCTTTTATCAACAAAATATTTCTTGATCTTTTGATGAAGGTAAACTCCAACATACTTGTACCAATTAAATTCCTCTAAATTATTGTCTCACACACAAGTAGGATAACTAGTTTTCCTCGATTTGATGATAATAATGTTTATCTTATAAATAGCATACTAGTGCTAGAAAATATATCCTTGAGAATTCTTAGTTTCTTGTAAAGATGAAAGTGGTACCTAGCAAAAAGAACAATCACCATTTACATAAATAAGAAGGAGCATGACTATCCAAACCAAGTTAGTGATAACACAACCCACTTCTTCCAAACATGCCTCTAACTTATCAATATAAATACCAAAAAGATTAGGGAAAAATGAACAACCTTATTTAATTCATATATTACAATTAATTTCCTTTTACCTAACTCTTATGATTCTTGAATTTAATAATGACTTTTTTTAATAACTTTATGTCAATAACTCTCAACCCAAAACGAACCTTTATATCTTCTAATATCTTTCATAAATTATTTCTAAGCATTTATCAAAAACTTTCTTAAAACGAGCAACAAAAGGGATTAATGTTATTATTTAATGATTGATATTTAAATGATATTTGATAAAAAAACCTTGACTTTAATCATTTTTTTCCTAACTTTAACTTTGTAACTATAAGTTAATCTCCTTTTAAAAAAATGATTCCATATAACTTTGTTAAAATAGGATTAGTTGTAAAACATTATAATTGTAGAGACTGTTTTTTTCATCACTTTCAGAAAACCACCTTGTAATACTATATTAAAAAACTATAAATATTGAGAGAAACATCGATTATTTAAGGTTGATGAATATATTAAATTAATCCATAAAAACGTTGGACCAAAAATTGACTAAACGAAAATGATATAAAATCTTAATATAAACCCTAAAGATGTCAGCAACGGTATAAAAAGTGTTTGACTAAACCAAAATGTAGTAAAAGCTTAATTAAGCCCTAAAGATGTCAGGAGTTTTGTGTCCCCATTTCAAACTTAATTATCATAAAAATATCAAAGGACATGTGAGCCTATGGTGCCATGAATGTCTTCTCCATCCCAATCTAGTGCTATTTGATAAAGTATTTAACGCAGAAGAATATACACGCAGAAATCAAGGGCTTAATCAACCGTCTAACTATTCACGAAATGTATATATATTACAATGGTTTTACAGTCCTGCATAAACGCATGCAGACTCAACTACGAAAATAGAATAAAGCTCTAATTTTGGAAAACGCAGAAAAGCTGCATTTACCGAGAGTAATTACTATTTCTAACACTATTCTCCCATTTTTATTGTTAAATATCGTGCGGCTTATTAATTCAGAGAAATAGGAGAACCAAGATATTGGCCCTCGAACGATTCATTGCTCGAGATCTTTATAAGCGGTTTTCCTGTACCTCGCCCTCTCATCACATGCTGACGAAGTCCAGGGATATGAACATTTCCAATATAATCATTCCACTCGATGTTTTTAACATCAAATGTGAAAATCTGTTGTTCCTCCTCAGAAAGCTCTTGGAACAACTTCTCCAAGTTTGAGATATCGAATCTGTGCGTATGTCAATTTTATGGCGAGGTTAAATCGCTTACAACAACAATTCAAGAAATTATATTTTGGGTGTGAAATTTCAGCTATAACTACTGACCTTGCTTTGTAAAATGCGTATGGCTTGTAGATATTGGCCATATACTTCAACTGATCTGTCGCTAATTTGGTTATCTGCAAGTAAACCATGAGTAAGTAATACATCGAATTGCTGTGGAAATCTTTACACAGTCTTCAACACGAAATAAATACGAAAATGCAACTTCAACTTACACCGGGGGACTTCAAATCCATTGCCAAAGCGCCATAGAAGTCCTCCTCAGCAGGTATGTAAGTTAATTCCTTGACCAGTCTTATTGGCTCTCCTTTCTTATCAATGTATGGATTATATTTGAAATGCTCAAATACCATTTTTGCAATATTTCGAAGACTTACTGGATTTGCAATGGAGGAAGCAACGTGATAGATATTTATGCCAGGATTTCCAGCATGCTTTACCATGGCTGCCAAAGTTGCATTTACAACCATGTCTGCCGGTATCTGTAATTTGAGATGAAGGTAACATATTTAAGAAAAATGCCATTCACAATCTATTATGAAACGATTGTTTAGTTTTGAACATTACTCACTAACCAGATCGACCACAGTATCTCCATCGGCCAGGAAGTAAGATACTTGACCTCTGCCATAGTTTGCAATTATCGGATCAAGCATTCTGCAATTCCAATTCCAATTTCATTATTTTAAGAAATGATTGAATCCAGCGTTATGCGATGGGAATTTTCAGTTATATGTAATCGTACCAAGAGAAACAACGTCTCTTATAACTGCGGGGAGGGAAGAAATTAACACCATGAGCTATGCCCATAAATAAATAACATCATTCAATTATAGCTTATTCTAAACGTTCCACTATTAAATAGATTATTCTAAACGTTTCATTTTTATTTTTTTTTATGGGTATATTTTTAGATTAATTTACCAAATATTTAATAAAAAATTGTTGGAACTCCAAATTTAAATTATCAATTTGTATAATTCAAATACTTAAAAAAACTTTCAAAATACAATTTAAAAAACAGAAAATAACCATTTCTCAAAAAAAAAATTCAAAATACTGTATCAATTGAAAAATACAATTTAAAAATTAAAAAATAACCATTTTACCAAAATCTATTTCATCAAATTTCAATAAAAATATTAAAAACAATCCCATATTTAAACAAAAACTTCAATCTATTATCCACTCAATAAAGTGGACAGTGAACAATTCACATATTCAATATAATATCCACTCAATAAAGTGGGCATCGTCAACTTCATTAACCTGATGAAAATAGTTATCAAAGTTAGCTGACCAAAATAGTTGATACACTAAACATTAATAACATTGTGAATTTGGGGGAAAACATTTTTAAAAATCCACATCGTTATTTTCATTTTCAAATGTAACACGTCAAGGTTTTAATCATAGACATATTCAACTCTTGCAAACAAGCTTAATGTAAATAAATTTATTTCAGGGTCACCAATCTCAAAAAAGTCTACATAGTCATTTATAATTAAGTTAAGATATTTAATAATAAAAAAATATTTTATGTATATTTGAAAATATAAGAAAAGATAAGATAATGTAAATACTAGGCCATATAAATTATTTTAATTTAAAAATGAATAAATATTTAAAAAAATAAAAAATACAAGTTTTTATATTTTAAAGAAATGAAAGATTAAAATAGGATCAAATTTTAATTTTAAAAAATCTGTCATACAATTCACCTTCCTAATTTACAATTCACCTTCCTAATTTTTTTAGGAATTCTAAGTAATCCCTTTTTTTTTTTAAATTCTATAAAATAATTTAGTCTCAATAAACTTTTTTTTTTTGTAAGTGAGTGTAAGAAGTTGTATTACTGTAGAAAAGTATGATACAAAAAAGGGGCATTTTCGTCTGCCTAGAAGGAAACCAGACCAGTGGTGCCTGAGTTGCGCTGCTGATATTTACGAGGGGTGGGACTGGTTTGCCATCAGGGGAAACCAGGCTAGTCCTACCATGTCCAGTTTGGTAAAAGATAAGCAACACAATCATAAAAGCAAGAGTTGAAACAAACCGCTAAGTCCAAGTGGGTAGTAGGTCCGAACTAACCTAACTAAGCCTGACATTACTACCAATAGACTAACTATTCACTAGTACAAGACGATGATGTGTTTCTTACCACCATCCGCCTGGCTGTTGTTATCATCCTTCTGGGAGATCGTGAGAGTCTTCCAGATGTGGGCTAGCAGCCGTCATGATGTTCATGTGGTGGACATAGCGCAGATAGAGGTGGAACTAAGCAGCCAACGTTCCATATGGGATTTATGGTCCTTCTCGACCTCAACTAATAGTTTGGTGATAGTTTCTAGACTACTGAGATGACTCAGGATTTCGTCCAACATTTTCTTGTTTTCCTTGTGACCTTCCTATCTGGTGTCTTCCATTTCCGAACTCACTTTTTCAATCATCATCTTAGTTAGCCAATCCATCTCCATCATTTTACAGTAGAGGGTTTCCCTAGGCTCCGTGGCCCTTGGGTCTGTTACCCAATCTGCTTCCTATAAAAGTGAATCCCACACTTTGCCTTTGCATTTTTATTTTATTTCCTTTTCCCACCATGTAATGGTCACTTTTCCTTTCGACGCAACCAAAGTTCGGAAGGTTTCCTCCGCATCTTTTGTCGCCTGCTCCATTCTTAACATCCGTCGTGGGTTGTTCGATACTTACTTTCCAAGGGGTTTCCACTTCCTGTTCGTTTGCTTCATTTGCACCATCCTGCTTTGCCTGTAGTTGCTCCTTTGCGGTAAATTCTTCCTGCACCTAACTTCACGAGGATTCTTCCTTTCACTACCTTTATATCTGTGATAGTCCATGTTGTTGCGCGCATTCTGCTTGCATATCTTCCTGAAGTCTCTCCTTTTATTGAGCTTCCCCATATTGCGAGCTTGTCCTTCCAATCATGGTTTTCCCACAGTGGTGATCCCTTCCATCCTTTTTCCCTAGTGCGGATCGTATGATCATGTTGACTTGACCTTTATCCATGTACGGGTCCCTACCCTTGCTCGCTTGAGATCGGACTGTACTATTATTCGTACCTGTACTTTGACATGGTGGATCAAGTCTGGGCCATGTCACACCCTCATGCCATGCGTCATTCGCTGCATGTGGTTTTCCATCTGAACTTTCCCACGTGCTTTCCCCACTACTCTTACTGTCTAGAGGGCCTTGCTTCCGGACCCCCGCATGCTACTAATGCTAATCTTTCATGGTAATTGGTAGCCAAGTGAGAGGCAATCATTTCCTGCCTAAGTCTTGCGTTCCTGCATAAATCACTTGCACTACCCTCCTCAATGTGACCTTCCTTGCTTAAGCTGCCTTCACAGTCTTTTGTCGCTAATTGGATGTAGTCTGTTCTGAGTTGTCCATTTGGGATGCTGGTCCAGGTGGTGTCTAGTTTCAGACCTTCCTTTCCAACCCCCTCGTTGGTGAGCATGTCCACCAAGCCATTCACTGACCTACGCACCCAGCACAACTCCACTGTATTCATAGTTTTCAGATGCTCCTGGATTTTATGTAGGGAGTGTGCCAGGAGCCAGTGTCTCTGAACCTTGCCCACTTTGGTACCATTTTGCAGTATTTTCGCCATGTTGATAACCAAGGTGGAGTCACCTCCCACGATAGTGTTTGTCATCCTTTCACGATTTACGATTTGAAGGCCAAGCTCTAGGGCTCCAAATTTCGTTGCGTTGTTGGTTGAGTTTCCCATACTCCCAGCATACAACTGAATGATGTTACCACTACTGTCTCTAATCAGCCTTCTCGTCCCTCCCACTCCTTGGTTTCCTTTTGTCACCCCGTCAAAAATTAGTTTGAGGAACCCTACTGTAGGGGGGATCCAGTTGTGGTAGTCTATTTGGAGTTGTAGTTCCCATCCTGTCGGTGCGTTGTTGTTCCCATATTTTAGATGGAATAAGTCCAGGATGCGAGAGTCTTGGTCAGTGAGTTGTGTTTTCTCCTTCTTGCAGTTGCGGCTCTGCACCGTTTCTCGTATTTGTGAGATTATTTTATCATTGAGCTTTCCTTCCGATAGGATTTCATTCCTGAAGATGCGTCGGTTCCTTTATTTCCATATTGCCCAGATGATCATCCTCGACGTTAGATTCCAGTAGAGGTTCACCATTTCATTTTTGTTGTAGCTCTCGTTCTAGTTGTTTATAGTTGCGCTGATGTTACCTCTGATCCTGTTGGACTAGCAGTAGATGAATGACGCCCATTCCCATATCTCTGGTGTGTAACTGTATTCGTCGAGGAGGTGATTGGTTGTTTCCTCCTTTGTTTGACAGAGGTGGCATCAAGAAGGACCTATAAAACCCCTTTTCCTGAGGTTTTCCCAGGTTAGAATTCGGTTGTGAAGAACTAGCCATTCGAACATTTTGATTTTTGGCCATAGGGGGCTGCACCAAATCTTTTCCCATTGTTGCGTCAGGTCATCTTGATCTTGTTCCACGATGTAATACCGTGCCTCTTTGAGGTTGAATTCCCCACCATTTTTCCTACCACACCTTAATTGGTCCTCTTCCTCCGAGACTACAATTTTCCTTTTCCCCAATTTCTCCTCTGCCTCTTTCGTTTGAGTTGTGCTCTAGTCTCTATTTTGAGGATTGAGTTTATCCTAGTTTGTCCATTTGTCGCTACCATTTCTTCTCTTCCAGTAGTGATGGGTTTTCGTTTTTCCTTGCACTGTCATTTCCTGTTGGAGATCTTTCCTGTCCGGATTTTCCAATCTGGGTTCCTGTTGCTATCCGTCCTCCCAGAATCTGGTTGTTTTACCATTTATGACTTCCCAAAAACTGTGTTTATGGATCCAGTTCTTATTGCGCCAGGCGAGATTCCAGATGCCTGATCCCTCCCTTGAGACCATGAACCAAATTCGATCCTGGTCATTGATGTTCGGGGCATACTTGGTCTTCCAAAGGCTTTCCCACGGTACCCATTTTTCTTTGACCCATCTCCACCGGAGCTTTTCCCTGTAGGCTTCATTGGTTACTTGTGGGTCTTGTAACCCCATGCCTCCTTTTCTTTTTGGTCTACAAACCTTCTCCCAGGACACCCAGGCCCATTTATTTTTATTTTCAACACCTCACCATAGGAAATATCTTTGAATGGCTCTAATATTTTGTAGTATTCCTTTGGGAGCAGGGAACACTGACATCATATACGCTGGAATTGCTTGTAGAACTATTTTGGTAAGGATAAGCTTCCCAGCTAGGTTGAGAGATCTATAGGTCCAATTTTTTACCCTCTTCTGCAGTTTGTTGATCACTCACTCCCACGTTTCCATTTTTCAAGCTCTGTCCGTTAGGGGGATTCCCAAATATTTCGTTGGGAGAGTTTTGCGTTCAAATCCCAGAATGGTGGCCAGGTTCCTTTGAATTGTAGGATTAGTGTTGAAGAAATAAATCATGGATTTGGAGTGGTTGTGCTTTGGCCCTAAGGCTTCCCCAAAGTCTTATAAGATTCTTTTGTAGGTCTTTTCTTCCTTGACTGTGGGTGTGCCATGGAGTAGGGTATCATCAATGAACTATTGGTGTGTGGAGGTTGGACAATTTTCGAAAGGTTTGGTGCCTTTTATTTCCCTTGTTGCAGTTGCACTTTTTATACTTCTCCTTATCCCTTCCGTCATCAGAATGAACAGGAAGGGGGATAGCAAGTCTCCTTGTATGATACTTCTCGAAGGCGAGAAAGGTTTTGTTGGGGCACCATTGATTAGAAGTGAGTAGCTTGTCGTTGAGAGTAGATTGAGGATCGAGTTGATCCAGTGTTGCTTGAAACCAAAGGATTCCAACATCTTGGTCATATAGTTCCAGCTAATTTTGTCGTAAGCCTTCGCCAGGTCAAATTCGATTATCATCCCCCCTCTCCTTTGTCTTTTTAGCGTGTGTATAAGTTCGTGGGCATGGATGATGTTGTCTAGGATTTGTCTTCCCTCTACAAAACCCACTTGTTCCTGTGAAATCAAAGTGGGTAGGAGAGGTTTCAGTCTATTGGTTATGACTTTGGAGATTATCTTATAAACGACATTGCATAAAGCTATAGGAATGTATCGGTCTAGGGTCCTTTCTTCATTTTCTTTTGGGATTAGAGTGATCATTGTGGAATTTAAATCTTTCAAGATGGATATCGAGCATCTGAAGTCTTCCACCACCCCATAAATGTCATGTTTAACCACTTCCCAACAGGATTTGAAGAATTCCACTGTGAAGCCATCTCGACCTGGGGCCTTTCCATTGGGCATATCCTAAACTACTTGGTCAATTTCCTCCTCTGTGATGGGTTTTCTTAGATTGATATTTTTTTCCTCAGTGACCAACTTGGGGATGTGCTGAGTTATCCTTTGTATGGCCTCGGTTCTATCTTGGTTGGGTTCCTGGGCTATCCCCTAGAAGTGATTGACCAGTCTTTTTTCAATATCCTTATGGGATTCTCTTTCGATCCTGTCCTGATCCTTAATTTTCAAGATTTTGTTGTGGGTTCTTCTTGCAATGGTTGTTTTATGAAAAAAATCGGTATTCCTCTCTCCTTCCTTTAGCTACTTGATTCTGGACTTTTGGCGCCATAAAGTTTCTTCCTGCTGGCATCTTGCTTCCTATTCCTGGTTCATTTGGATCTCTTCTCTTTTCCGATCCTCTATGTATCCCTCATCGATGCAGAGTTCCTGGAGTTGCATCATTCTATCCTCTAGTCTTTTTTTTCTTGGATTATGTTTCCAAATATTTTCTTGTTCCACTCCTTCAGTTTAAGTTTGATGTACTTGAGATTATTGTATGGTTTGAACATCCTTGTCCCTTGTTATGGTTGTTCCTCCCTCCACCATTGGTTGATGTTCTCCTTGAAAGTGGGATGTTCAATCCAAAATTTCTCAAATCTAAACAGTTTGTTCTTTGGAGTGGTTTAAAAGTTTGCTTCCAATTGAACTGGCCAATGGTCTAAACCCCCCCATGGAAGGATGTTGTAGTCCAAAGCTATTCCCTGCAGAATGATGGATTATGATACCAAGAATCTATCTAGCCTGTGGCTACTTGGTGGTGTTTTAGTCGTTTGTTATTCCAGGTAAACTGGTCATTGTTGGTCCTGATGTCCACCACCTCCACTGTGTCAATGAAAGCTGAAAATTCATCCGCATCTCTATCCAATCTCCCGGTGCCCCCTTTTTTCTCTGCAAGTGTAGTAATGATGTTGAAATCCCCTGCCAGGATCCATTGGAGGTTGTTGGTTCTCGCCTTTAGATTTTCTAGGTCTAGGAGAATTCTCCTTTTTTCCTCCAACATCTGGGGACCATACACATTAGTGCATAGAATCGCCTTTGTGTTACCTATAATTTGAATGTTAACCGAAAGTGTGTGTCTCGTGGCTTCGACTGCTAGTAGGTTCAACAATTGTGGGTTCCACAAGGTGAGAATACCGCCTACCATCTGTTGGCCTTCGACAACCAGCATCTCGTACTTACTCCATTGTTTTTTATTGATTGTTTCCATTCTATCTACCGTGCATTTTGTTTCTTGTATGAAACAGAGGTCAGGTTGTTCCTTCCTTAGTCTATTTTTAAGAATTTCTTTCTTTCGTGGGGAGTTTAGGCCTCTTATATTCCATGTTATAATATTCATTTAGACATGTGGGGGGGAGTTGGGAAAGATCTTTTTGATATTACCTGAGTTTATCAGTAGGGCTCCTAGTTCTTATAGGGCTACGATGTTTGACTTCCTTCCTTTTTTTCGCCTTCTCTACTTGGGTGAATGTTGTGGTTGTCCCTCGCCTGCTTTGATTCCCAGGTGTCCTATCTCGTCATGTGTGCGTTTGGTCCCTTTGGAATTTTCTTCTTCCCTTATAAGGAAAAGGTATTGAACGTGGTCTAGTTGCTCCGCTGGCACACTGTCTACTCCCTACTTTTGCAATTGCTCCAATATGTTCAGGAGATATATTCATTCCCTTTCCACAATTTCTTTGAGATTAGTATCTTCCGTACCTACCTCGCTTGGTTTCATCAATGAGTCTTCATCTGCCTCCTACATTGGGTTCTTTGCGTCTTTGTTTCCTCCTTCTATAGGACTTGCACTACCTCCCTATTCTCTCTTATTGCTTGTAATATTTGCATTCTCCTGAGTTGCTTGTTCCCTAGCTTCCCTAGCTTGCCTTTTCCTTTCCTCCTTCTTCCCCTTGGTTATCCCTGTCCTGTCCTTATGTTCTAGTCCTGGCTTCCTGATTGCTTCCTATTGGGGCTTTGCTTTGTTTTTTGTTTGCTCTATTTTTTTTATTTGGCTTTACAAACCTGTCCTCATCCTGTTGTATTTTGGTGTATTTTATTTCTTGTTTTTTATTGAGAGGGAATTCTTTGAACATGTGTCCATGTTCATGGAATCTTCTGCAACTAAATGGTATCTGCTCGTAGTCTATGCTTTGTATCCATTCCTCATCTCTGAATTCCAGTCTTATGGCTTTTGGGATCGCCCCCGAAACATCCATCTCTATGCAGATCCTTGCGTAGGAGGTATATCCTCCTTTTAGGGTTGCTTCTGATGTCTTAACATATTCCCAAGCTTGTTCCCTATTTCTTCAAAGGTGGACGACAACCAGACTGAGACATTTTTAAAGGTTTCTTTCTCTGGGGAGAAATTTTCCTTCCACGACCGCATGTAAAGCCCTGCTGAGGCATGGAAGTATGCCACCCCCTCAAAGACTTTATCCATGTCCTCTAGGTTCATGAAGACTACTGTGAAAAATCCTTTCAAGCCCAGGTGGAGTTCCACTTCTCCACTTGGCTTTCATTGGTATTTTATCTAGTTGCGCAACATTCTTTCTATGGGACACAAACCCATGAACTTGCAAATTAGTGCACGCGTCTTTATCTGGTCCCAATAGAGTTGTGTTTGTGGGTCTTCCAGTATAACCTTGGGTATGAGTGTTGTTTTAGGTTTATAGGGGTTGCACCCATTTTCCCCACTCGGGTTCGTTGATTCTTGCGCATCCTTCTGGGTTTCTCTGGCTTCTTTCCCCACGCGATCCCTCTTTTCCTGGTTTCTCTCGTGATTCTTTTCTGATCCTAATCCCGAGGTGCTTGTCAGCGGTTCTTTGAAACCTATGCCTCGTGAGCCGTTCCCCATGTCCACCACTACTTGCTTGTATGAGGGGGTTCCACTCCCTCCCCCTTTGATAACCATTATGTCCATTGTTGAGACCGTGATTGTCAAACCCTAGCTTGCAGTTTCTCCATAGCAGTTTTCTGAGTTTCGCTTTCATTTAGTTTCAATAAACTTGACACATCATCATCTTCCTATTAATTTTTTATTATAAAATTTTATAGCTATTAAATTTCCTTTTTATTATACTAATTTAATTTCTAATTTTTATTTTCAGAAATTTTAATTTTCTAAAAATATAATTTATGGATGTTATATACATTACATATCTACAATTTATGAAAGTTATATTTATTTAATTCAACTTTGAAATTAAAAAATAATAAATTAATCTATTTATTTATTTATTTTAAAATTTTATTTATATATTAAAAGATAAAAAAAACTTTTCTCCATCTTTATTATTTAAAATCAAAAGATTTTGAAAATTATATTCTTATCAATATTTTAATATTTCACTTTTTTAATACTAAACTTTTTTAACATAATCAACTTTATTACATTGTTAATTTTCATATTATAGTATTAATCCTTATAATAATAATGATAGTAATATTAATCTATCTAATTAATATATTTAAAAGTTTAACATAATAAACTTATATAAATTCTTCAAGTTCAAAAAAATTACATAAATAACATAATAAATAAATTTAACTTTATTAATATAATCAAGTAAATTAAGTAATATTAAGAGAGAAGAATATGAAGCTTAATATATATAAAGTACATAAACTTTATTAATATAATAAAATTCATTTATAAAAATAAAATTTCAAGCACAAAATAATTCTCTAATCCCACTATCATAAGAATTAAATACAATATTTAATCAATTTATTTACGTGAGCTATATTCATATATAAATTATTTGTTTACAATTACTTCATAAATATTATATGTGATGTTATAATAGTTGTAAATATTTATGCATTTATATTCTAAAGAGATATGATCTTTTTAAACTATACTTACACTTCGTCTACTTAAGTATTGAATTTTTGTTTATTTAAAAAAAACAATTCTTAAAAAACTTCAATATAATCAATTTATTAAACATTTTTTATAACAATCATCTATATAAAACAAATTCAATATAAATAACATTTTATATTAAAATAAATGTTTTGAATAAAAACTATTTATAAAATTCCCATAACCTACTTCATTGTACGTGTATTTATAAATTTCCAATAACTTTTTTTTTTAATTTATTATTATTATAAGTTTTTTATAAATTATTTTCTAATAACACTAATATATTTTAATAAATATATATTGTTTAACATAATATAAATATAGGTATATCATCAATATCATCATCAAAAAAAATCATATAAATCAAAATTAAAAAAGTTTAGATGAATAATAATGAAAACATAAATTTAAATAATAAAAAATAAAAATATTCTATATAATAATTAAGAAAATAATATAATATACATATTTATTTATTTTTGTTTGTTAATTGGTCCGGACTTTTTTGGCATCGAGATTAATTTTTGGTTTGAGAAACCATGACTCAGGGGCATCTAAGCCGTCAAAATCACCCGGGGTGAACCACACTAACCCTTAACATGGCTGGATTTTTTGTCCCCACAGGTTTCGAACCGATGACTTTTCAACACGGAGTGGCTTAACAGCACACAACACACTTCGTCACCTACTATCCTACACCTCGAGAACATAATATACATATTTATAATAATTAAAAATATATATAATATATATAAATAATAATGAAAATATAAATATAAATAATAAATAAATATATTATTTATAATAATTAAAAAATTAATATAACATATACATATATAATGATGAGATATAAATACAAATAATAATAAAAAATATTAAATATAGCTAACATAAAAATAATTATATTATTTTTTTATTCATTAAATAATTATATTAAATGATAAAAACTTAAAAATAGATGCGCTTGTCGAGCCACTCCCACAAGTTAGGGCTTTGTGATTCGAGCCACTCCCACGAGTTAGGGTTTTGTGATTTTTCTTAGAGGTGGTTTTTTATATTATATTCCTTTCCTAGTACATCCTTTCAAAAAAAAAATGAGAATTATAGAATGTTTCTTAAAGTCTAAATTCCATGGATTGTGATTCAATGCCATCACGGAACTCATAAAAATCAAAGGCTTCAGTGCTCTAAAGCCTTAGTTGAGTTTGAATTCTCTCATGATGTTGGCTAGATTTGGGTTTTGAATTGATATTTTTCCATTGGTCCAATCAATTGCCATTTTAGAATCTTCAAAAGTTTGTAGCTTTGTGATATTTTTTTTCTTTGTTGCTTCTAAAAGAGTTCATAGTGTTACCAGTGCTTTTTTTCTATTGGTTCCTCCTCCTCGGGTGTATCTAATGTGGATGTAATGAGAATGAATTAAGTACAGAACAACTCCAACTCCATAGTTCGGCGGGTGGCCTTGACTTGCCCCATAGAAATATCCCCAAGGAATAGAATACTCAATAAGATGAGGATGTAGACTGCGCAGTTTCTGAATTCTTGGGTTTTCCTTAAAGTCCTCATCCATGCTGAGAGTCATGGATGTTATCACTTGTAGTGAGACTAACTTATCATTGAATATTGCATTTTTTTGTTCCCACGATATGTTTGTGATCATGATGCTCTGGAAACCTACATAAAGGGCCATCAATCAGTCCTGGATCCACGATCTATAACACTCTTCCAGTGAGGCTTTGTTCCATTTTCCATGGGCCTTTAATTTCTCTGTGATCATCGTCAACACTTGTCCTGCATAAGGGAAAGAAATAAAAAGATGAGCTACAGATTCAAGATTAATCATGCAGAGAGAGTATATTTTAAGACCACACTATCCTCTTTTCTGACCATTATCCCAGGTCAATAGTTTATTGTTCAAGGAGATCCAAAATGTTATTTTACATCTTGGCGGTACTTTGAGTTTCCACACATGTTTCCACCACCACTTGACAGTACCATTGTTTTTGTTTTCCATCCAGGCTTTGTATCCTAACTTAAGAGTGTAAGTTCCCCCTCTGGGATTCTTGGACCAACAAAGAGAGTCTTCAAAATGTTCATTCAAAGAAATGGAGTTTTTGCATAGGATCTTAATATCAGATTCATATTCTACAGAAAGTTTTGCATGGATGCCTAGGACAGATGCATCCTTCCAACCTAGATGGCCTCTAGGTTGGGGCGATCCTATTCTTATGTCTTTAAATAAAACATTTTATTTTCCTTTAAAATGTTCAACAAGGGGGAGGGGTGGAATCCTGAAACAGTCTCCCACTCCTAACTAGGGATCTTTGCCAAGTCTCACTTTGTTTCCATTTCCTATTTGAGAGATTGTCCAGGATCCTACCAAGGGGAAAGATTCCACTAAGGATCTCCATACTATATATCCTTTGGGTGACTTAACCTGGGATCATAACCACTCTTTGAGAAACAGGTTAGGAAAATACTTTGATTTCATGACTCTGGTCCAAAGGGAGTTTCCTTTGGTAAGTCTCCATTAATTTCGACCTATCTGAGCTCGCACGAAAGTGCAAATTTCCTTTAAGCCACAACCCCATGAATCCTTTGGGGTCGCAATGGATTTCTAGGATGCTAGATGATAACCCCATGTAAGATTATGACCTACCTATAAGAAATGAGAGAAAACTCTTTGAATTTTTTCTAGGACTCCTTTAGGAATGGCCATAATTGAGTTCCAATACATCGATATGCTTTCAAGCAGTGATTTAATCAACACCATTCGAGCACCTCTGGACAACATACGGTTAGCCTAGATCGAGATTTGGGCCTCCACTTTTTTAATGAGCCAATTTCGATCCTCCTTTTTATAACAATATGTCTTGAGGCAGAAGCCCAAGTACTTTAGACCTTCCTTCAAAGATTTTCTTTGAGCCGAGAAGAGGTTATGGAAAGAGGAAACTTCTGGATCAATGGAGTGGTTGAGGAAGAGGCAAGATTTCTTAAGATTTATTTGCATTCATGCTGCTTTTCAAAACAAGTTTAAAGTGTTCTTGAAAGACGACAGGTCGAACAAGGTTTCATATAGGCTTATGAAGATGCCATCAATGAAAAGAAGGTGATAGCTGATTCTACCTCTGAGACCCTAATCCCTCTAATAAAACCATTAGAGCATGCTTCCTTGACCATCCTTCTTATAGCCTCTTCTATTTGAAGGAGGTGGAAGGGTGAAAGGGGGAACCCGTGACGAAGGCCTCTCAAAGCTCTGAAGAAATGAGAAGGGGCCTCGTTGATTATCACCCCATAATCCAATTATAGTGGATAAGTTCATTCCCATTTAAATTAGGATCAGACAAAGGAAGGTCTAGTTCACTCGATCGTATGCTTTCAACAAGTCCAATTTAAGTAGTGTTTCCTTGAGGCTTCACCTCTTAACAGAATGGAGGACTTCTTGTGCGATTTCTACTGTGACATGTGCATTTTTCGATTATGAAGGAAACCAAACTTATCTTCCCCTATGATTTCACTTAGTAAAGGGCACACACTTTTAGAAATAATCTTGGTTATCAATTTGTAGATGACATTGCAGCTTGAAATCAGGAGGAAATCCTTGAAGGATTCTACTATTTTCTTTTTCGGTATTAGAGAAAGGAGGTATTTAGGGGACCATAAAATTTTCCTTCCACTTGGGACTCTCTTACTACTAGAAGCAAGTCATATTTTAGTAGGTCATAGAAGGATTTGTAGAATTCTACTGTAAAACCATTAGGTCTAGGGCTTTTTCCATTCCTCATAGACGAAAGGGTCGAGAAAAGTTCCTTCTTCACAAATTCTTATTTTATAGGTTGATTCATCTCTTCCGAGAAAACCAAGGGGAATTTTCCAACTACTTCTAATATTTCCAGAATCGGGCTTCAAGGGGGCTCTGAAAACTAATTTTTGAAATGATTTACCCCCTCCTTCTGTTTTTTCTTTAAAGGAGTTGAGGGTCGCCCTGTTCGTCAGTTTGATGTCCCAAATAGTGTTTAGATTCTTTCAGAAGTTGGCATAATGGTGAAAGAACTTTATGTTTTTATCACCCTCTTTTATCCAAGTGGTTCTGCTCTTTTGACGCCATTCCTTTTCTTCCTCTTTTATCCATTTGAAACGTAGGTTTTCCAAGGATTTGAGTTCTTCTAGTTGGATTTCACTCAACGGTCCTTTTTCCATAGAATGATAAAGTTCTCTCAACCTTCTCTCTATATCCTGGAGAGATTGAAACCTTCTTTCCCTCAATATGGGAAGCCATTTTTTGATGGACTCCTTTAATTTTTTCATGCTTGAAGCAGATTGAATAATTCAAGATTCAGATTTTTGGAGATACCTTTTCCCATGAAGCTTTTACCAATTTTCTGAAATCCTCAACCTCCAACCAAACTGAGCTCACTTTTAAGGGGGGTGGAGGAGATTTCATTTCTCCCCACCACTGTAGGTTTATCAGACGATGGTACGATTTTCCTCTGACTTCAACGATCGATTTGAACCTAAGTCTCATATTCAACAACGATTTAGAGACCAGGAACCGATCCAGTCTCTTGGACACTTCCTCATTTCTAGTTCTAAAATTCCTCCAAGTGGGGGAGAGCTTCACTGGCTCCAAATCCACCAGCCTCAATTTATCCAAAAGAGAAGAGAAAAAAAACCTTTGGCAATTCTCCCTAGGGTTCAATCCCCATACTTCTCTAAGTGACAGGGTGAAATTTAGATCTCTTCCCACTATCAATAGAGGGTCAGATAAAACTCATGCAGAAACCAATTCTTCCCAAAACGGGGATTGATCAGAATAAGGGCCATAAATGTTCACAACTGAGAACGTAAAGTCTAATTTTTGTGCTTAAGCTTTACATAAATGGAGGAACTCACTAAGGAGGAGGACAAGGCTAAAAAGTATGGGCTTCATCCAGTAATGAGACCTCCCGACAAACCTTCTGCATCGACCGACCTAAAGGCCCAGTTCCTAAGCCACTTAATGAGCAATTCCCTTGCCTCGTCTCCTTGGCACATTGTCTCTTGGATTAAAATGATGTATGGTTTCAGGCTCAACAGAAGGCGTTTTAGAGCGAACTTATTCAGGGAGACCACCCTTCTCGCGTTGAATGAAAGAATTATCATCACAGCCTTGGGGGTAGAGATGCACTCGCTCTAAGGGCCCTCTTGATGGTAGTTTGGGTTCCTTTGTGGATTTGCACAAACTCTTTTTCTTGTGCCTTTGAAAGATGGGATTTTCTCCCCACTCGGGAGGGGAGGGGTGGGTCCAAGGCTAGACCCCCTTTGGAATGAATTGATTCAGGCATACAGACCGAGGATCTGAGGGAATATCCCTTGGTCTTGGGGGGAGAAGAAGAAGAACCTTTGCTAGGGGGAGAGGAAGAAAGGGGAAGGGGATGTTTGGAGGGAGACCTGTAGGGGGAAGAAAAGGCGGGGGATAGATATTTTTCATGAGGAGGGGGGGAACCTACAATGGGGGAGATGGGAGGCTTTGCAGGTGGACAAGAAAGAGGGGGGAAAAGTATAATTTTCATGAAGGACATTCTACATCGACAGAAGAGAAACTAGAAACATCTTGGAGGGGGATAGTGGAAGGGGGAGAAAAAAATTCCATACCTAGTAAGGAAGTTTGCTTGACCAATTCACCCATAGATTTTTCAGACGCATCCACTTTTTCAGGTTTCAAAAAGAGGTTCTCCTTTTTTTCCTTCCACACACATTGCTTCCACTAGGAATTTATGTCTTAGGGTCGAATTTGGTCACCATAC
This sequence comes from Picea glauca, assembly GCA_000966675.3. Lineage (NCBI taxonomy): Eukaryota > Viridiplantae > Streptophyta > Pinopsida > Pinales > Pinaceae > Picea > Picea glauca. The sequence continues at coordinate 170,055 of JZKD02S0051067.1, read as the reverse complement.
TCCCTGAGAAGGCTGGTTTGGAGGCGCAACCTTCGTGCATTTTCCCCAGAGATGACCAACATCATGACATCCATGGAACCTGAAAGGGATCCTCCAGTAATCAATTTCCTGGTGCCATATTCTATCTGCAAAGACTATATCTATGCTCCCCACTAAACCCTCCCTTAGGTCGGCTTCGACTTGAATCCAATCCTAGTGGCGGTCTTTCTTCGATGCCCAACTTGGTTGCAACTTGATGAAGGTTCCCAATCTATTTCCAATGGCTTCCAACGCTTCACGGGACCAAAACACTAATGGTAGGCCTAGAAGGATGGCCCACACCTTCGAGGGGTCGAAATCACCAGTCCATGGTTTGAGAACCAAACCCGAAGGTCCCCAGGACCGTTCATTTTTTTTTGGATATAATCACAATCTTCTTCTGATTGTAAAAGAAAAGATATCCATCCCCTTGAGAGGAAGTGGATTTCCTATCCCTGCATCAAAGCCCAATTTGGTTGAGTCCAACTTGTTAAATCCTTTCCCCCCAACGACTTGTGAGAGAATCTTCCAACCAACATTATTCCTGCAAATCTCGCAACTTCAGAAATCAAAATGTCTTCCCCTATGAGCATTCTCACGGATCTTTCCTTCTCCCTGATACACTTCCGAGTGGATTGGAATTTGGATTCATCTTTACCCGTCAAATAAGTGTTTTATGACGTGGATTTTTATATTGCCCTTCACAAATAGTTCTCTTTAAAATTGCGCACTTCATTATTGAAGTTTTGATAATAAATTAAATCTTTAATAATAGCTTTGACTAAAAATTTACTCTTCAATAATTATGTGAAGTTAAAAATGTTAACTTTGAAATTCACTTACCATTTAAAAACAAACAACCACAACAATAAAACATTATTTCAAAGTTAAATATATTAATTACCAATCAATAAAATGAAAACAAAAAATTAGATCAATTGAATATTAATTTACAAATCATAAGAACCTGTGGTTTGAAAAGAGTGGTTCTTTCAAACTAGTAAAACAAGATCCAATAAGAATCAATACAATTAAAATTGAAGATTATAACAATTAGATATTCATTTCTCAAAACATAATAAAAAAATATACCTAATACATTAAAATACCAATAAATAGAATAAAAACATAAATTTTATATCAAGGAAACTTGAAATTCAATATTCAAGTTTTCTTCTCAACTTAAAAGAAGCTGACACCTCCCGAATCCTAAGGCAAATATCATTCCAATTAGGGAAATGTTAATCGTTGACACACAGCCTGTGTGCACATGCATCAATACATCATAGTTGCGCGCTCATAAACAAATACATCACACTCTTCCGCAACTCGCCTCTTCTCCCCTGTAAGTTGTCACGAACCACCAGTTATCCCAATTCGTGAATGGCAAACCGTACTGAATACAATAGTATGGATACATATTAGACTCCAATGGCTAGAGTAAAGGGTTGTTCACCCACAGTTCCTTCCGTAAAAGGCCTTCCCATTCATCATGATCCCTAAGTCAAACACCTTGGCCTACGATTTTCAAAGCAGACTCTCATAAAATTTAAATAATGAGGTTGCAATAATCATATCTCTCGACTTGTTACGTGTCAAATGGAGAGGAAATCCAACATAGATCACCAAATTGTTAAATACAGTTTCCTCTGAATCAGAGTTGGTGCCGCTGGTCATGATATTATTGGCTTATGGAGTAAGCTAATTTGGGAGTATTCTTCCCTTTCGAGTTTAGTTTTTCAGGCAAAAAAAATTGTTAAATCTGACCAAATTTTCAGGATTACTCTAAGTTTCGCATGAATCCCAAATAACCTGAGGAAAAATAACTAGAAAGGAAAGAGTGCTCCCAATTTAACCCACTCCATTTATTAGATGACACATTCGTGACTTATAAACTTAAAGTGTTTGTCATGGTTAAGGGCAATGAATGTTTAAGCCCATTAAACCTCTGTGTGGTGCCTTATCCCATAAAAACTATTAGATTAAGTGCTCACTGTCCAGATTTGTACTAAGACCGCTAAATTACAAAGATCGAATATAATAAAAAATAACCTGACTATGACCGGTAACCTACAAAGATAAACTACAATTAAAAAAAAAACTGTTTATGTTTAAGTTATATTAGCTTGTCACCTTACCCAATATGCAAGGAACGAAATGACCATTTAGTCTCAATGAGCTTAACGGTTTCAATCTTTGCCATTTCCAGCAGGCAAATGACAGGAAACTGAACGCATTTAACAACTTAAATAATATCAGCTTGGTACAAACTCACATATACCATCACAATTAATTCAATTAATTGTATTATCTATCCAGATATCGAAGGATCATGACAGGTACGCAGATTCTTGGCCTCACACATATTCGGACCGCACTATAATGACATTTTCAAAAATTCATGGCCCGTCATAAATAATATGTTTTCTGGACTTGGTTGCCCGTTCGAAGAGACGGTAAATAACAGGCAAAATGACCGCTGACGAGCATTTTGAACGTCAAATTCCAACCCTGCTTTTGAGCTCTGTCACTAGGCTGCCTTTCCGGAGGAGCTGAGAGGGACCTTTGCAAGATGGGAAGGACGTTGTTTCAGAGGAACTGGCTCCATTTGTTGGAATATATAATTCCTACTTATCCAATATACTTTTTAATGTATTGAGAGGTAATGTTAATCTCTACCTAAGTTGTGTGATCCTATTATTAAGAAGTTGTTCGAGAGTAGGATTTGTGAGATCCTTGTTTGGTGTGTGGTTGAGATATTCTCTCAACCTCCCCAGTTATCTTTAGAATAAGTTAGATCTGATAACGACTTGTACACTCTATATAATAGAGTCCATTGTATTGATTTTGTAAGTAATAGAATATTTGTTTATATCACAGTACTCTCCCATTTTAACATGGTATCAGAGCATCAGGACTGGGCATGACTCCCTCATGGAAGTGCCCAGGAATATGGGGAGAGTAAAGTAGATAATTTCTGAGAAGCAAGGACTGACGAGGAGTTGTCGTCCTATCGGAATAAATTTGTTGATTAAGGGAGGAGCCACCTGCTATGGGAGATTCCGCTTCGCCGCCCATGATCATAGCTCCACAACTTTATCTTTGTATGCACAATTCTATTAGCTTCCATTGAAGGCGTCAGTGGTGGCTGCCTAGTGTTGATTCTGGTGAGCTTACACAGACCAGTGCTGCAAAAGCATAAATGCGTGAGGATTCTCACTGTTGCAATATTAAGAATGAGTTTTGGTATTTATCTCGATTCATGGCATTTATCCAGTTACCAGAGATTCCACTCACAGAATGTGTTTGTATATCTCCTTGGCGCAATTAATAATTTCAGTGCCAAATCTTAGAGGCTACAGATCCGATCACTGTCGAAGATTGGTGGCTGCTATAGATGCGATCACTGTCGAAGTCTGCTGCATGTATGACTTTGGGGGTTATTTCTATGCATGGGGTTGTTGCCCTCTCAACTCTGCCACATGTTGCGACGATCACTACAGCTGTTTCCCAAACGATCATCCGGTTTTCGATCTTGATGCACAGACATGCCTCACGGTGGTGCCATTGGTGGTGATAGCCAAGGAGCTGGTACTGCAGGTTGTTAGGGCTCACGGAGGCATGAAGTCTTTGTTCAGTTTACAGAGATTGAGACACCACTAAAATGCCCAAGGATCAAGTTGACCAGTCTGCGCACGTGGAGAGGTTACATGTGTTCGTGGAAGTCTTATGTCACAAGGGAGGTCTTTATATGCTTCGTTGAATCCTCATAGACCTCTGCACACGGGTTCAACAATAATGTTGATGGTCACCACGATCGATTGAAGGCTTCAGAACGAGCAATTGAATATTTGTTCATATCACTCTACTCTCCCATTTTAACATGGTATCAGAGCTTGAGGGTTGGGCGTGACTCCCTCACGGGAGTGCCCAGGATCATGAGAGAGTAGATTTTTCATGAGAGTGTTTGTTGTGGGCAGTAGTTGTGTGTGCAGCGTGATTTCTATCTAGAGAGGGTGTTATTGGCAACTGTTGAGTGAGGTTTTCCAGAGAGGTCCGCATAGATTTTTGCGCAGTGGAGAAGGGAGTTGTTTGAGGCTGAATTGCAAAGGGAAGTAACCACAATTTGCAGTATGTGGATGCGTAATGAATTTTTAAGTTGGTGCAGCAAGTCTGCTGTATGACGGAGAAGTGGTGTATATGAGAGTTTAATCCGTTTTTTCTTGAAGGCGTCAGATAAATTGGTGAAGGTAAAAGTCTGAGAACAAAATTCTTTGCATACTGCCAATGCATGACACTACTACGTGGAGCATTTTATTGTGCCATATATCAGCATGAATGCCCAGAGAGTGAACCTGTGTGAAGGTTTGAGCCTTGCAGAAGCGTAGATGGATGCATAAAAAACTTCGTCATTCTAGTAATGGAGAATAAATCCTTCGATCATATGTTAAGGTGGATGAAGCGACTGAACCCACAAATTGATGGAGTCACGGGAAAGGAATCGAACGCAATGTCTGTTGCAGATCCCAAATCATCACGTATATTCTTTGATGACGAAGAGATTGTTAGAAATAGTAATTACTCACTATAGTTTAGTTGACAGTGCTTTTCGGTTTTTTTGTTTTTACCAAGTTTCCGCTTTAGTTGAGGTTGCATGCTTTTACGCATGACTGTAAAACCATTGTAAATGATATACATTTGTGTGAATAGTAAGACGGCGGTATGAAGCCCTTCCATTTTTCTGCGTGTACATTTTGACTCTTTATGCTCTGCACATTCTTTCATGGTATCAGAGCGCTGGGAGAGGAGATCACTGAAAGGAGAAACAGCTGTGTATTAGTGTGTTGAGCAAACATATTGAGTTTG
>JZKD02S0051067.1:112686-130066 GCA_000966675.3 Picea glauca | reverse complement strand
ATGGACTTGTAACAAGAAGGGGGTAAAGAAAATTAAAGCATTAATAATTAAAGAATTTTTTTTAATAACAGTTTAATTATTAAAAGGGGTAAATGGTTGTTTTTGTCTAAACTTGCAAATTTTGAACTTAGTTAAAAAAAAGGGAAACTTAAAGAAAAAGGGGAATGTCTAACTTAGTAGGGAATCTATCCTTTGGAAATTTCTATTTGTGAACTCAACTAGGATTTAAGTAAGGCGTAAGTCATTTAAAAAATGTAAGAGAATAAAGGGACATCGAGGAGAGTTTTTAGGAACGCTTTTAGGTTGGTGAGGGAAATAGGATAATTTAATTAATTAGTAAATTGATTTTCTGGTGCAACTAAGGGATCAAGTGACATGTGTACGGGGGAGGTTTATCCTAATTAAATTTAATAAAAATAATCTAATGAGGGTTTGGGAAACTAATCACTAAGAAAAATCTATAAAAAGGATGGCGGAGGAGGAGTATGGATCACATTTGGTTTGTGTAAGGTTATGCTGCTATAATTTTATCTTGACTAAATTTCTCTTGTAGGAGTTGGGATACCTAGCTCAGGTAATGAGTGGTAGCTCGACCTTGTGAGGTGATATGGGAGCTAGCATTCTCTAGTATTGTGTGCGTGGCCCCTTTTCTGCTCGTGGGGCTCAGGGGAAAGAAGAGTACCCGTAGAGTTGGCTAGGGGGTACCGATGAGGTCTCATTGTTTGGAAAGCGAGAGTTGGATGGAGTGCACATGGGACAATGACTACAGAGCATTCACATTTGGATACAATACACATGTGTATAATTTGTATTGATTAGTAGTTAATTTCCTGTATATGCATCTCTGTAACGTCGAAGCGTGCATGCGTAAATTGTGTTAAAATTTCAGTTGATTTTTTTGTATATGAATATTTATCATGGAGAATGCACGCATGTGTAAATCGGTTGATAGATAGTTAAATTATGTTTTTGTGCATTCTTGGTTCAACAGTATTTAGAAATGTTCCTAAAAATGACGTGCGATTTTCTATGATTAATAGTATATTCTGTTAAGAAAATGGTTGTGTTTTCTTGTTAAAAATTATAGTTGTGATCCTGGACTAATCTATTGAAGTTCCTGTATAACAAGTTCATTATCTATTTCCCCTAGCTAAGTTAATATAAATCAATACTTTTGAAAGCATGTAATACCACAAAATTATACCCCTAGTTGGGATGCATTTTTCATTGTAAAGTTTATTTTGTTTGAGTATTAAGGAATTTTTACTGTAATTTAAATGTGGACAATCAAAGATCCTTCCTCTGTTTCCACTTAGCATTGAGTTATTTTATTTGTTCCTTGCTAAGGATAGAAAAATTCATGTAAAACCATGACTCATGCAGACCCTTCCCTTTGTAAAATTTATTAAAAGAGTTGAAGCTATCCAAGAACCAAGTGCCACGTTACTTGTTCCCTTTTACCCAGGGTTGCGGTCTGCGTAGGCCACCAAATTTTTGCTGAAACGAATTTATCTTAACTGCAAACCCGCTTGTCTGCTGAAATCTAGTTTTAGTAGGTTAGTCGCCAACATATTATCATTACATCCATGAGTTCACTCCTGGAGAGAAACCATATCCTTCTTTGCAGCGATGGAAACCCAGGGAAGGAAAAACACGTTGTCCCTATTTCCATGATTTTTCTTTATCCCTGAACACAACAAGGATCACCCGCTCCAGTGAATCTTTCCTAGGCTCTTGCTCATTTTCATTGAGAAATTTTTCCTTCACTCCTGATGTTGTGCGTGGAAGGCACCTTCCTTCCTTGGCCCCTTTTTCATTGACCTACCTGACCTGGAAAATGTTGAGTTGTGGATTGCCAGAAATTATCAAGGCCCTCACCCATCATTGTCTGTCAGTGATTATTCCCTTCCGCTTTGTTAGTGTCAAAATTTATGGAAGGTGGTTGGTCCTCCTCCTCGAAGATAACTAATGAAGGAGGATCACTCCATGCCATCTACGTGTCATCCAACCAACACTTCAAGAGCGCATTCAATGGAGAGGAGAGGCACAACCCTCTCACTTTCAAATTTCAAATTTGAATTTAAATGTATTAAATGATTGTAAGGCTGGTAGAGCCAACACCATTCTTGTACGTAGGCTGTAGTTAGTTGGCCTCTTAATGATTTGTAAGGCTGAGATATAGATCCGATTCAGACTACACAACCATTCAATGTAATTCATTGTAATTAATGAGAGTTGGTGAGGATGGAGGGAAGAGCTCGAGGAGCCCCCTTTTGTAAAAATAAATCCTTTGTATTTGTAGGATTAGTCAGGGAGAGTGGATGAGTCTAGAGATTCTGTAGAGAGGTAGAGAAGAGAGAATAGAGAGATAGGGGAGGAGAGTCAAGACTTTGTTGCATTCGGAGCTCGAACACATTGTAAAGAGGAATTTCATATTAATACAACCAAAACATTTTTTCTTGCATGTTATTTTGTGTATGTTGATGAATGTATTTATGTGTGATGATATGTTGTAGATGTATGTTAAGTTCCATATGGGATAGATAAATTTTCCTATTTGTTGAGTTCTTTGATTTTTAGGTTTGGGTTCTTTGTGGTTTCATGCAAGAGTGCATTACAGAGTATTGCGGTCTTTGAAAAACCAGTGCAGGAGTGCATTTTTGAATTCTGTGGAATTTCAGACAAAGACGTGCTAGGAGGGTGCACCAGCTGAAGTCATTGACTCAAGGAGGAAACCTCAAGGTTGTTGAACACCTTGGAGGTAATATTGTGTAGAGGAAGGCACATAGATAACATAATGACTGTGGGTTCTGTGGAAGCTCTACCAGGAGGGCATTGAGCAGTTCATAGAGTCCATAGAAGAACTCTCTTTCAAGTTCTGAGATAAGGGAAGTGTCACGGGGAAGACACTTACAGGATTTCTGAACATCTTGTAGGCTTAGAAAGGTGTTCTTGAGCGGGAAGCTGTAGAGGAGGGCACTTCCACCCCTTCAAGAAGAGGAAGGGACAAAGACCATTGAGGTTCGAGCAGTTGAAGCCCAAGCAGGAAAAAGACTAGTGCAAGCAGTGCATCAGGCTAATACTCAGGTGAAGTGGTAATAGACAACTGTCGGAAGGCTCGTTGGGCACAAGGAGTGTGCAGAGGTGAGAACTTGTCTCAAAGTTATTAAGCTCAGAAGAGATAGCACAATTGCGTGCCAGGGCCCTGCAAGGAGTGCAAAGGTCAAGAAAACCCTTTGGAGGATTCAAAGTTTGAGAAGCTCAGGAGGAGGAACACCTCTTAGAATACAGGCAGGAGCCAAGGTTATAGGCTTCGCAGCAGAAATAAAGGTCGAGGCCTTTTGGCACAAGAAATATTCCAAGGGAAAGGAAGAAGCGCAAGCTCAGGAGGGAGCTACAACTGTCGTTGGATCAACACTGGGAGGAAAGAGTTGAGACCATTGAATCTATGTCCAGACAACAGGAGGAGGCCGCACAGAAGGGTAGAATGGACGGCAGAAACTTCGGGGAGAAGTGTTGAGTTGCCGTGAGCCGTTGGATCCAGAAAAGGTGCGCGAGGTTTAAACCTTGTAACAACAAAAGGAAGAGGACTTGTCAAGACTCGAAAGCATCAGGACCGTCCATTTTGGAGGACAGATGGAAGAGATCTGGATCATATCGTGAATTTGGGTATCACGAGCGAGGAGGCGAAGTTCTTTACGCTACAAACCCCCGAATCATGAGATCGCGATTCGATCCGAACCGTTGATTGAGGAGGAAGGAGAGCTGTGAGATTTGGTGCCTCGCTACATTGTGTATCAAGGTTTTATAGGGTGAATGAGTTTCACCTGGATCGCTAAAGTCGCGAAGTGCCGAGCACCAAGGGCTTGGGTGAACGCGTGTCACGTCCATTAGGTGGGGACTGCGTGGTTGACAAGTGGTGCAATGTAGAGCGACCAGAAAAAGTGGAAGCAGGTGACAGGTGGAGGACATACGTCGCCTGGGAAAGGATTCAATCCATTGTTGCCTTATCGCGTCTCATGGATTCATGAAGGAGGAGCACGAGGGCTCAACACTCCAACTCCCGAACTCGTGAGTTGCGAGTAGTGCTAAGCACTTGGCCCTAGCCGGTGGTTATGTGCTGAAGGCACTAACAAGGAGGAGATATACTCGTATCAGATTCTCGGGTATTAACGTTTGGAGAAAGAGGAGTCAAGGATCTTCGACTCACGAACTCACGAGTTGCGAGTAGCGAAAGGCGCTTGTGCCAAGGCCTAGTTGTGGTCGCATGGAGATGTAAGGCTCACGCTTGGTGTTAAGTTGCATAGGGCAGGTCTTCACGAAGGACCTATGGATTGATATGTGAGGTTCCAATTGGGATCCGAGGGAGCCACTTCGGCTCGAGGAGAATAAAGAACGATCATGTGCAGATCATCGGCCAGGGGGGGTCGGGGGTCTGTGTGATGTCAAGTGATATCAGAGCAGGATTTGACTTCTATAGGCAACAGAGGCAGGGAGTGTCGATCTTTGCTTACAGACATTAGAAGAAGAAGATAGAGTGTTGAATCTATGTGGTGATTGTTCGCAGATATGCAACAGTCAATAGACAGTCAGGAGAACTGTAGGAAAGGCTGGAAGCACTCATGGTTGCAGAGTGACAACAAGAAGTTTTCCAGGAAGGAAGACAGGAATAGGAAGATGGCTACTAAAGGTCATGGATGCGGTGGAAAGAAGAACCACTAGAAGTAGAGAAAAGATGAGATTGACAAAGAACTTGCTGAGATAAGGGCGAAAATGGAATAGCTCACATTGCGAATGCAACAAAATGCAAAGCCGCATTGGGTGTATGAATGGCCCATGAAAACAAAAGTAAAGTGGCCAGTAAAGAAATTGTAGGGAAGAAGACAACAAAGGTTGTTGAGGAAGTGGCCGAGGTATGCTAAAAACCTTAGTGACACGAAGCTAGTTCATATTCGTGAACCAGAGACTGGGAAGAATCTTAGCGATAAGGAGGAAAGATCGCTGAAAGATCTCGTGAACTGCCAGGAGAGCATAGATGAATTTTCCAATCGCCAGGTGGGCAATGAAATGAGACCATTGGAGGGTCTCAAAGACTGCTAGGAGGGAAATATAGAAAACTCAGGTTGTCAGGAGGGCAATGAGATAAGATCGTTGGAGGATCTCATAGACTGTCAGGAGGGCAGAGAGGAAATCCCATATTGCCAGGTGGGCAAGGGAGAGCAGATGAGACTGTCTGAAAGTCTCATGAACTTATAGGTGAGTTTGGATCAGCGAGAGGAGCTGACAGAGAAGGAATATCATAAGAGCATTCTGATGATTGGAGGGATAAGAATATTCCTACCAAGCAGCCGAGTGGAGGCCGATGCACAATATGAAGGTGCAACAGAGGAAGAAGGACAGCCAACATAAACTGTCACGAAAGAAGAATTGGGGAAAACATCAGGAGATACCCAGCAGAAGGAGAAGAAGATAAGCATTCAGAAGAATGGCTCAAAAATTTCAGCCAGGTAGCTGAAACAAAGACACCTGTAGCACTGAAGCTGACAGCAAAAGAAGAGCATGTAGATAAGATGCTCACTCCATGGGAGATGGAATTGGAGATGCTGGAGGATTGGTTGAACCATCTAGAGCCAGTAGATGACTGCCATGAGCAGACAATCATGGATATTTTGAGACAAGAGAATTCAGAGAAATTGCTCAGAAATTTCAACCAGGGAGGTGAACAGATGATGACTGTAGCACTGAGGTCTATAGTAGGAGATGAAACAAAATTCCAGTCTAGGAAGTAGCTGGAGGAAGCTGGAGATGCACCAGTAGGAGAATTGGTAGAAGAAAAGCTGTTAGAAGGGGAACCTGAGAAGAGACTCAGTGAGAAGACTATAGAATTGAATTTTGCAGCAGAGTGGCAAGCTAAGGCCACAAAGGAAGAAAAGAGCATGGGGGATCTAGTTGATCTACCCATTGATAAGGACGAAGAAGTGCAGCTGAGGAGACTACATAAAGAGAGCCAGCCATGGGAGCAGTTGGATGAGGATATTGAGAAGATTAGAAGGCTGATGTCGAGGTCAGCAGTGGAAACTACCAGTGAGGGGAAACTGTGCAGAGGAGAACCTGCCATAGAAGTAGGGAAACAGATGTAGCAACAACAGCGAACCAATGGATCAGATGGACAGCTCCAAAGAACTATTTGGGATCCAAGGGGATTTCAACAGCCATGCTGGGAAGCTCATGAGCAGGAGCTCATGAATTTTTCGTAGTAGAGGAGTATGATGCAGGAGCATCTCTCCATGCTAGCTATGCACCAACCAGCCAACACTTCAAGTGCTCATTCAATGGAGAGGAGAGGCACAACCCTCTCACTTTCAAATTTCAAATTTGAATTTAAATGTATTAAATGATTGTAAGGCTGGTAGAGCCAACACCATGCTTGTACGCAGGCTATAGTTAGTTGGCCTCTTAATGATTTGTAAGGCTGAGATCTAGATCTGATTCAGACTAGACAACCATTCAATGTAATTCATCGTAATTAATGAGAGTTGGTGAGGATGGAGGGAAGAGCTCGAGGAGCCCCCTTTTGTAAAAAATATCCTTTGTATCTATAGTATTAGTTAGGGAGAGTGGATGAGTCTAGAGAGTCTGTAGAGAGGTATAGAAGAGAGAATAGAGAGATAGGGGAGGAGAGTCGAGACTCTGTTGCAGTTCGAGCTTGAACACATTATAAAGAGGCATTTCATATTAATACAACCAGAGCAGTTTTTCCCGCATGTTATTCTGTGTATGTTGGTGAATGTATTTATGTGTGATGATATGTTGTAGATGTATGTTAAGTTCCATCTGTAGGGATAGATACATTTTCCTATCTGTTGAGTTCTTTGATTTTCAGGTTTGGGTTCTTTGTGGTTTCATGCAAGAGTGCATGACAGAGTACTGCGATCTTTGAAAAACCCGTGCAGGAGTGCATTTTTGAATTCTACGGAATTTCAGACAAAGACGTGCCAGGAGGGTGCACCAGCTGAAGTCATTGACTCAAGGGGGAAACCTCAAGGTTGTTGAACACCTTGGAGGTAAGATTGTGCAGAGGAAGGCACAAAGATAACAGAATCACTGTGGGTTCTGTGGAAACTCTTCCAGGAGGGCATTGAGAAGTTGCATAGAGTGCATAGAAGAACTCTCTTTCAAGTTCTGAGATAAGGGAAGTGTCACAGGGAAGACACTCACAGGATTTCTGAACATCCTGTAGGCTCAACAAGGAGTGCTTGAGTGGGAAGTTGCAGAGGAGGGCACTTCCACCCGTTCAATAAGAGGAAGGGACAGAGACCATTGAGGTTCGAGCAATTGAAGCCCAAGCAGGAAAAATACCTGTGCAAGGAGTGCACCAGGCTAATACTCGGGTGAAGTGGTAATAGACAGTCGTCAGAAGGCTCGTTAGGCACAAGGAGTGTGCAAAGGTGAGAACTTGTCTCAAAGTTAATAAGCTCAGAAGAGATAGCACAATTGCGTGCCAGGGCCCTGCAAGGAGTGTAGAGGTCGAGAAAACCCTTTGGAGGGTTCAGAGTTTGAGAAGCTCAAGAGGAGGAACACCTCTTAGAATACAGGTGGGAGCCAAGGTTACAGGCTTCGCAGTAGAAACAAATGCCGAGGCCTTTCAACGTAAGAAATCTTCCAAGGGAAAGGAAGAAGCGCAAGGTCAGGAGGGAGCTACAACTGTCGTTTGATCGACACTGGGAGAAAAGAGCTGAGACCATTGAATCTACATATAGACAGCAGGAGGAGGCTACATAGAAGGGTAGAACGGATGGCAAACATTTTGGGGAGAAGTGCCGATTTTTCGTGAGTCGTTGGATCCAAAAAAGGTGCTCGAGGTTTAAACCTCGTAATAGCAGAAGGAAGAGGACTCATCAAGTCCCGAAAGCATCAGGACCATCCATTTTGGAGGACAGGTGGTAGAGATCTGGATCATCTCGTGAATTTGGGTATCACGAGTGGGGAGGTGAAGTTCTTTCCGCTACAAACCCCCGAGTCGTGATATCATGATTCGACCCGAACTGTTGATCGAGGAGGAAGGAGAGTAGTGAGATTTGGTGCCTTGCTATATCATGTATCGAGGTTTCAGAGGGTGAATGAGTTTCACCTGGATCGCTAAAGTCACGAAGTACCGAGCACCAAGGGCTCGGGAAAACACGTGTCACGTCTGTTAGGTGGGGACCGCATGGTTGACAGGTGGTGCAATGTAGAGCGCCCAGAAAAAAGTGGAAGCGGGTGACAGGTGGAGGAAATACGTCACCTGGGAAAGGAGTCAACGCATTGTTAACTTATCGCGTCTCGTGGATTCGCGAAGGAGGAGCACGAGGGCTCAACACTCCAACTCGCGAACTCGCAAGTTGCGAGTAGTGCTAATCACTTGGCCCTAGCTAGTGGTTATGTGTTGAAGGCACTAACAAGGAGGAGCCATACCCATATCGCATTCTCGGGTATCGGGGTTTGGAGAAAGAGGATTCGAGGATCTTCGACTCACGAACTTGTGAGTTGCGAGTTGCGAAAGGTGCTTGCGCCAAGGCCTGGTTGTGGTTACATGGAGATGTAAGGCTTGTGCCTGGTGTTAAGTTGCACAGGGTGGGTCTTCATGAAGGACCTGTGGATCGATACGTGAGGTTCCAATTGGGATCTGAGGGATTCGCTTCGGCTCGAGGAGAATAAAGAATGATCCTATGTGGATCATCGACCAGGGGGGGTCGGGGGTCTGCATGACGTCAATAACGTAGGTAGAAGAGGCCATCTATGTGGTTGAATCTTTAAGTTATTGGTTTAATTATAAATCTAAGTCGATCCTTAACGTTAAATAATTATAAGAGTTTCAATTTTAAATATATGTGTAATCGTGGTCTCCATGTTATTCGTTATCCTGATTCTTTTATTTTTAAATGAATACTTTTATTTTATTTATAAATGATTAAATTTTATGTAATTTAACTAAGTTATTAGTTATTGTATAACTATAAATCAACTAATACGATAAGCATGTATAAGAAATTATATCATAAACATATGCATTTGTGTATCCGTAGTCGTAAAGCTGCTCATACTCCTAAATTGCGTATTTGGGATTTAAATTGAGGGAATTTCAGGGATTCCGTAACACTTTTTGTGTGGGCATTTGGAAGATATGGGAACAGTTTAATATTGAGGTTTAATATAAAATTTTAAAACGTTCAAGGTTTGATAGGGAATTTGTTAAGCACCAAATATCAATATAGCATAGAAAAACCTCAAAATAAGTACTCAATGCCTTGAAAAAGAGAGAATTTCATATCATAAGCCTCTTTGAGGGGCAACCTCTTTTTACCCCACATAAATGTTCAAGTACAAGATGATTCCAAATGAAAATGTCTCCTTGGTATATATAGGAGACTAGGAGGTATAATTACAACTAATGGATTAAAGCCAACATAAATAAAATAACATTACAAAGGTAATATGGACCAATTAAGGGGTAATGAGCCAATATTAGGGCTTAACATGCCCCTCCCCTTGAGACAAGTGTTGTCCGCAACGCTTGAGTAACTTTGGATGATTTTGTATAAAAGACTCATCTTCCCAAGTGGAATCTTCAAAAGGAAGGGGAAGAAGTTTCAATGGACAAAAGAATGTGAAAAGAGCTTCCTTCAATTGAAGCAGTTGTTAATGAGTGCTCCAATTCTGAATATTGTATATCGGAATGAAGAGTTTGTGGTTTGCACAGATACATGCAAAGAAGGACTTAGTGGAGTCCTCAGTCAGAATGGGTTTGTGATATGATTTGGATCTAGGAAATCAAAAGAGCATGAAAGTCTCTACCCCACTCATGATTTGGAGTTTACAGCCATAGTGCACGCTTTGAAGAAGTGGAGGCACTACCTCATGGGAAAGAGGTTTGAGTTGAGGACAGACCATAATGGTCTAAAATATTTGTTTGATCAACCTACTTTGAATGCTAGGCAGAGTAGATGGTTGGAATTCCTCTGTGAGTATGACTTTGATATCAAGCACATCAAATGAAAGGAGAACAAGGTGGTTGATGCACTCAGTAGGAGAGTGAATGAACTGGATGTTATAGCCATTAGCATGTATCAGACGGATCTTAAAGGCATAATTTATGAGATTGCAAAAGTTGATTTTTAGTATATGGAATTGGTAACAAAATTGCAGCAACGTAAAATGTTGTAGAAAGATGAAAATTATGGATTGGGAATTGATGGAATTCTCTTGTACAAAAACAAATTTTATGTACCCAATTCTCCTGAATTGAGGAGTGTGATTTTAAAATAAATGCACAATGTACCTTATGTGGGACATGAAGGATATCAGAAAATAGTTTCAGTAGTCAGGAGCCAATATTATTGGCCAGGCATGAAGAGGGAGATTGTTGAATACATAGTTAAATGCTTGGAGTGTCAATGGGTCAAGGTTGAGCATAGAACCTAGCTGGGTTATTACAACCATTACCCATTCCTCAGTGAAAGTGGGAAGTGGTGACAATGGATTTCATCACAGGATTTCCTAGAACAAGCAAGCAACATGATGCAATCATGGTTGTAGTGAACAAGCTTACTAAAGCATCCCATTTCATTCCTATCAAGTTTACTCACAAGGAAACCAATGTTGCTGATATTTATATGAGGGAAGTAGCACAATTGCACGGTATTCCCAAGACAATTGTGTCAGACAGAGACCCAAAATTTACCTCAAAGTTTTGGAGAGGATTATTCAGGGGGTTTGGAATGAACCTAAACTTCAACACAACCTATCATCATGAGTCTGATGGAAAAACATAAAGAGTAAATCAAGTGATAGAAGATATGCTAAGGATGTATGTGATGGACATGTCTAAATGGAAATATTATCTACACTTGGTAGAATTTTCCCACAACAATGGGTATCAAGTATCACTAAAGATGAGCCCGTTTAAAGAAATTTATGGAAGAAAGTGCAACACCCCGGTAAGATGGGACAACCTAGTTGATATGGTAGTGGTTGGACCAGAGTTTCTCAGGGAAATGGAAAAGAAATTTTTAAATATAAAACATAATTTGAAGGATTCCCAAGACAGGAAGAAAAGATAGTATGCCAAAGGAAGAACCCATAGGGAGTTTAAAGTGGGTGATCATTTTTTCTTGAAGGTGAAATCCAACAAAAGTTCCCTGAAGCTGGGATATTATTCCAAGTTGACAGCCATATATTGTGGGTCATTTGAAGTCCTAGAGAGGATTGGTCCAGTAGCTTATATGCTTGCATTGCGTGCATCTATGTTTATACATAATGTATTTCATGTCTCATTGCTTAAGAAATATATACCTGATGCTAATCATGTTATTGATTGGAATGTGATTCAGGTGGAGAAAGAAAGAAGCTTTCAGCTACATCCAGTGCACATACTGGACCGAAAAAACAAGGAGATCTAGAATCGATCCATAGGGCCTGTAAAGGTCCAATGGACCTAGTACAGTCCCGAGGACACAACATGGGAGAAAAAAGACTCTATGCAATCATAATACCCACATATTTTTGAAGATTTTGAAAATATTGTTGATGTTGTGTAAATGAGTTGCAATGAGGACAGTGCAAAAATAAGGGGAGGGGACCGTAATATCCCAAGGCCAAGCCTCGGTTGTAATTATGAATGTAACATGTTTTGTAGGCTAGTGAGGCAAGTATTTATAAGTTGGTAGGATTATGTTTTTATTAGGCTAGAGAGACTAGATGTTAAAGGGAAGGATCCTGTTTTGTACATGTAAATATTCATATTATTAATATAGACAACATCATTGTGTGTAGACATACCAAGAAGAAAGAGTAAGGGGGACTAAGCTCCACTAGGATGGGTAAGGGAGGGGGGGCTGAGAGACTAGGAAAAGGGTCTAAGCTTGCGGGCTTAAGCCAAGGGGATATTATAATGTATTTCCTTAGATTACTAAAGTTTGGGGAAATAAACCTAGTTATCGTAAGTTCTGTTGGGAGGAAGAATGAGTTCCAAGTGGAGATGAACGTGCTCTTGGGGAGCCAACTGTCACCCAAGACGCATGTAGATTTATGTGGGAATTTCCACCATTTTTGGGGGTTCACAAACCATTTTGCTAACCATCTTCCCTAGGGATTTTTCTCTCAACATGGGGACAAGGTGAGCCATTCATTTCCCCAATTCAATCACGCACTGAGTAGGCATGCAATTGGCCAATTTTTCCATTGTTGAAACCTTTACCTTCGTCAACTTGTGTAAATTGTTGAGTCGTCCCTTGCCTTACCATATTTTTCTACTGTGGTTACCTGGTTGAATTAAGAGCTGGTTTGAAGAGGCAGGTTTTTAGGCCTGTGGGTAACTCTCCTAGGTGAGAGAGTGTGGATAGAAGAAGTAGGATGTCATGCATGTGAGCAACTCTCTCCATGTGAGGGAGTATGTTGAGGAAGTGAGTTTTCCTGGAGGGAGTCTAGTAGCAGTTACAAAGCTCTGAGAACTCCTTCTGACTTGTTGTTGAATCCCTGGAAGGGAGGTGTAGCAGTCGATGGATTGTGTGGGAGTGAAGACGTACAGTCTTGGGGTGGGACAGACATGTGGGGAATGAGAGTCTATGAGCGGTGGGAATAAATGGCTCCTTGGAGGAAATCATTCCTGTTGTATTGTGTAACTTCATGTTGTCCCTGCCTAGCCTAGGAATCCCTTTGTTGGTGGATATTAGTCCTAGATCGGGGGTGACCCACTGATAAGAGTGATGAGTAGCGTGGTATAAGGCTAGGAGGTTTGTGGAAGGTATGCACATAGTTGGTGTACTTCAATTAAAATACAAGTTCAATTTCCAAGTTTGGTTACATGTTGTGCATTTATATATGTTGTTAGATTTATGGGTTTTGTCTGTGATTACTGCATGTATGCTTTTATTGTTATTTGTGCATTATGATGTGTGATAGCAGAATGTAAATCATTTGTTAAATATTGGTATGTGTTATTGTCGCTTCCGCAAGAATATGTGTATGTATAGAATGTTTATGTCAGGTTAAAATTACATTATATATGTGTGTGTGTGTGTGTGTGTGTGTGTGTGTGTGTGTGTGTGTGCTCAAGCATGTTATTTTTCTAAGGTAGCATTTCCCGGCCTGGGTGGCAGGGGACATCACAAATTGGTATCATATTGTTATTTGGAGTAGCATGGCCCGACCTGAGTGGATGGGGGTGTTACAAATTGGTATTAGAGCATTATTTGGAGTAGCATGGCCTAGCTTGGGTGGTCAGGGGTGTTACAACTAAGTCAAGAAATAAGATCCTTTGATCCGTTGTTATTTTCTCCTCCATGCTGGTAAGAAAATTGTCTACCTCTGAGGTGCCATCATATGTTTGGTGTTCCCTGACCTCAGTTCCAATCCATCTAGTTTCCATAATAGTCGCGCATCATCTTGAAAATCATTCGTATGAGCCTTGCTGCCAACTATCAAATGTTAATTTTGAATCCTCTTCAACAGACTGTATGCTTCTCCAACTTATCGATCCATCTGCAGTGGGATTTATATAATATGGTCTTGTTCATGCTATTATGGTGTATAATTGGTCAAGTGCATTTGAATCCATATTTTTTTCCATCGGCTCAGTGTATCTAGGCCCTAAATACGGATCTAAGGGTTGAACCACTTTTATCCCATACGGTTCAAACTTCATGGTGTCCTTATTTATATCAATGATAGAATAGTTGTCGTATGCCCAATCAATTCCGAGTAGATAAGGGTAGGGATCATTATCTCCCATGATTTCAATTACTTCGAAATCAGTTGTGGTTTTAACTCCTGCAACATCTATTTCTACATTTTCTAGCCTTCCTACTGGGAAAATGAAGTACTAGTTTTCCATTCTCAACTGGATGTGGGAATACACTAACTAAGGTTTTCCCAAAGTTTCCATTTTTGGGTAGGATGTTGACATCGGATCCCAAATCTAGCATGACATATTTAATTTCAAAATCATCTAGCTGGGATTCTAACCTAAATTATTTTCATGTTTGCACCTTTCTTCTTTGTATTCTTTGGGTACTCTTATCGGGGAGGTTGGCCATTATGATGGAATCTAGGGTTACCTCATTTTCCACTATTAGGTACAATGTGTTGCGCAACTTCTTCGTAATTTGGTCATCCCCGGGGATATCAAAGAACAATTGAAACCATAGATTGATTACGTTTTGGGACTGCTCAAGGTGTCTCTTTGGAATTATCCACTATTTATGGATTAGAGATACTCTTAAATATTTCTATTTCATCTTTGAAGAACCATTTTTGTTTCAAAGGCTCACACTTGTCATGCTTGGGAGTTTCTTTCTAGATATTGGGATGAATGTCTACATCTACCCCATTTTTTTCTCCTCTACAAGTAATGATGTTGATCTTAGGTAGTTTTCCCTTGATTTCCTTTCTCAGTTATGAGCCTATAAATTTATCTCCTCATTGACAAACCCGATCTTCCCATTTCACGATTAGTTCTAGGTAGTCTTTGGTTGTATACCCGTTAGTTATGCAGTGAGACAACCATGGACATCTTGGGAGAGGGAAATATCTGGACAAGTGACCTTTTTCATCGCAGTTGTAACATCCTCTCGACCCTCTTCCTCCATTTCTTCCTCCTCTAGATCCACCTCCACCCCCACCTCCCCGACCTCTTCCAGGTACTTCGGGGGTTTTGTTTATTCTGAATGTTGTTCGATCTAATACTTCGGCATGCACGTCCAATGCTCTAATTTGGTCTGTATCATGTGTTGTATATGTGTAGAACTCGCAATTTATTTTATTGGGCATAGTCGTATACTTCTAAATGATATGAAACTTCCTTAGCACATTCCCATGTGCCCAAAAAATCTCACAATATTCGGTTGGCTAAGATGTTTGAGTGTCTGTAAAGGCATGGTACAACATCGATGAATGGAATGGTTGAGTCATGGATACTTGTACAACTCCTTTTGTTCATCCTGTAGAGGGCCCCATCATATTGTGAGGAGGTCCCATTCCCCTCATGTGTGTACATTTATTTTTCATATGCCCTTTTGTGTAGCATCATGTGCACCAAACTTGAGGTCATCCTAGTATTGGTATAATTATTACTGAATATTCTCTGTTAGTGTCGACATGTGTCCCTGGATTTGCAACAAATTTGCATCCACTTGAGGTCTGGTCACTCTTAGACTCCCCGGATATCCTGTCATGGCTTCCATCTTTATTGACTATTCCAAGGCGTTTGTTAAGGTGGCTATCCATTATTGTGTTAGAGGAATTCTAGTCAGAAGTAGAAATCCTTGGATGTACCATTCCCTCTAGTGATCTTTGTGAATTGGATGCGCTAACCTCCCAATAACGACTTTAAATTTCTGACTGTACTCCCAAGCATATTCTCCTTTCCTTTTTTGAATCTCCCACAACTTAGAGAGAGATTTTTTCTCTAACTGAGGTAGTTTGAATTTGGCGATGAAATTCAAACAAACTTGGGAAAGGGTGAAAGCTTGTCCTTTCACCCCTGGTTCAATATCCTTCATGTACCACTTGAGGGCACGAGCCCTTAAGTTATTATAAAATTATACTAACTTGTTTTCATCAAGAATCCCTATGGATCTCCAGATGGCTTCATATAGGAACCAATGTTGCTCTACATGCTCATCCCCTTTCCCCCGGAATTATGGGTATCATGCGATCAATCCTCCCATATTTCCAGCCATTCTAGGTCTTACTATTCCTATTAAAATGAAACCTAATGGTCCTTGTTGTGATATGCCAGGGGATCCAAATATCCTCCTAGTTTTTACACTTACAGACTGTGATTTCCTGACTGAATGCGATGGAATAGAAATAGCATAAGTATGTGGTATAGATCTTACCATGGATATAGAGGGCACCTTGTGAACGGCTGATTCAGGGATGGTTCCACTGACTTCTAGGCTAGTTTCTTTGATTTGGGGGGTCTTTTTTTCTTCCTCTGGAGAAACCTTCTTGGCCTGATTCCCAATATTTCCTAATATTGGGGTTGAATATTCTTGGTCTTCTACAATATCTAGACCTATTTCATCTTCCCTTGATTCTACATACTCCTCTTCTTGTCCACCCACTTGGGGACTCTTTTCTCTTTTTGATTCTCTCTGGTGTAATCTTAGACTGTCCAATCTTTATTTTCTTCTTACCTTCATCAACTCTTCCTTCTTTCTTTCATATGTTCCTCGTCATACTATTTCTTTCCAAAACACCTCAGGCTTCTTTGTTGCTTTCTTTACCTTTCCATGCCACCACTTCTCAACTATGGCGGCTCTCCTCAAGGCTCACTCATTTTTTGTGTTCTTTTCTTACTGATCCCCCATCTTTCAAAGAACCCTTTCCCCTTATTAGGTGGTGATCCTACCCCAAATTCACCCTACCCCAAGCGTAAGTGTTTAAGTTGCCTTCTCAGTCAAGGGAATAGTTAACATTCCCTCCTCCATTAAGAACACTTTGATCCACAAGGTAATTTCCCTCAATAGTCTCCCACGTGCACCTTTCTTGAAAATTTCTTCCACTCATGAAAAATATTGGTGATTCTCAGCTTGTGAATTCAATGATATACCCTTCTAGATTTGTGTTAACCCAGAAATCAATTTCTTGCATAATCTGGTGATCCAACTAATGAAGTGATGTGATCTTCTTTGTGTCCCTAGTACAGGTCTTCTTGATGCATTATTTTAATTTTGGATCTTTCTGTAGTTGATCTACCCAATGGAATAAATCTTATGAGAGTTTCAACCAGAATATATCATATTGGTTAATCGATCTTTCTTAATAAAAGACATAATATCTTGTAGTGTTCACGCTTTTACTTTGCAACTCTGCTTCCTTCCATATAAAGGAATCACAAATTCATTCCCACCATTTTTGAACATCAAATGTATACATTTGCAAAATCACTCTCCTTAGAGGGTCCCCTTTAAAGCACAGGACCCAACAATGAAACCATTTTGTTGGTGCAAAGTGATCAGACCAGGGTCCTCTTCAGGTTACCAACAAAAGGTATCGATGTAGCCTAGTGCATCGACATTTTAATCTTCTTGGGAGGGAATAAGTCTCACCCGAAGCATAACCAAGATGAGTAGAAGATGGAAGGGTAAGGAGAACACTCATAAATATCCTTGAAGTATCAAGATTCATATTATTCTTGTGCAAGATAGGATAAACCTGTTACAGTCCTAAACATTTCCTAATTGAGAATGGAGAAATAGAGTTGCGTCAACATTCACATGGAAGCTATAATCATTTAAGCATACTAGACATAAGAGATAACACAACATAAGATTCAATAGAATCAGAAGGCTAAGTACACAAGATATTTTATTTTAATTAGGTCCCCAACTGCATTATC
>JZKD02S0051067.1:58874-101835 GCA_000966675.3 Picea glauca | reverse complement strand
TTCCTTGATCCTGATCCTGGGCTCCTCCTCTTCTTTGTCCTCCAACTGCTTTGCTTGAATTCTTCTTAGGCTTGAGGAAAGGCTAAAGGGTTGGGACAAATGGATTCGGCAATTGTGCATAGTTTCTTTGCTATCTTTTTCCTCTTCCAAATAGTACCCCTACCCCTTCTTTTATAGGCTAGAAGGAGCTAGGGTTTTGGACGAACTCTCGGCCATGCATGGCTGGGAGTTTCAGTTAACTGACCCATAGCTTTTTTCCCGTCGGCAACTTTCCTTTTTTTGTGCTTTGTTAGGTAAACACGGGCTGTAGTAGGCCAGCTAATGTTCCAACTTGTGTAGTAGTAGGCCTGCCAACATTCCAACATGTGCAGTAGAGGGTTAGGGCACGTGCCACTTGATTTAAAAGGATTTTCAAGAGTTTATTCAGCATGGCTTTGGCAAGGAAAAGATATGAGTTGGCCTGATGCCAGGTAAGCATGTGTGGTGCAATTTATGGTTATAACAGATGCCCCCTAATGTGTGAGGTTAGAAGAGCATCTGATGGCTGAAATACATTACCAATTCTTTACCAATCTGTACTGATATGCTGAATGAATGAGCCCAGGAATTAGGAATCAGGAGGTGCCATCTGCAAAAAATATCAAATGTCTCACTGAGGCGAGCATACCCATGCTCGAGATAAAATAGAACTATGGCTACTAATCAAATACACTGTAGATCCATGTCAAACAACTATGAAGAGTAACCGCGAATAATACACAGCGGAGCTACATCTCAAAATCAGAAAGATATACATATAAAGTATCCATCTCCCAGAAGCTAATTTGGCCTAATGGTTGTACTTCAGAGCTAGAGCAACAACTTCAAAATATTCTCAAACTTGGGTAGGAGTGTAATATGAGTGTACGAATATGCTACCGAGAGGTATTCGACGGCTCGTTAGTGATGGACTTGATAATCTTGATGATCGGACTGAAGGCTTCAGTGATTTCGAACAAAGACTTGATTGGACGTTCAGGATGGTCGGGTATGCGAACAAGAGACATATTGTAGAAAGCCCGACTTAGGCTTAGTGACAGATTTCCCTTGGACAATAGCATGACAAGTGATAAGACTCAGGTAGCATATATGTTAATCATAAGTCTACGAAGTAGGAGGCAACGCAAACTCTCCATATGTTTGGAAGAGTAACCAAACGGTGGAGGACACAACTCTATATTGCGAGCAAAGCTTCCTAAGGTCGTACTACATCCCATAGTCTGATGAATCAAACAGACATATGTACTTTATCCAAGGGCGACTCATGATGCTGCCAATAAATAAAATACTTTTCCCATCCTCTTTTTGGGGTATATTTGATTTTTTTTGTTCTTTTTGATGATTTCTGAAAAAGAATAAAGGAATATTACATACCAATGGAGGAACGAGTACAAAAAACATACAATCTCAAGACATAAGGACAAGACTGATGTTCTAGGGGAATGATACTCAAGAAAAATCCTCCAGTGGCCAAAGTTGTTAAGACACAAAGGCAAACTGTTACTAGGCTGATGGGTAAAGGATGCAAATGCGGTTGATAGAACACACAATGGTAACGTCCTTCGATGTAAGTTTAACGAGCCCAAAGAAGGGAAGCTCGGTGGTTTTTCATATTTAGAGAGTCTGAAAAAGCATAAAAGGAAACTCCATTGGGGTACCTTTTTCGACAATAGTCTAGTCTGTTCGAAAAAAGGATAAACTATCACCGACTAGATGTCAATTCAAACCCATTTTAACGAGTGTGAAAAGGACAAGATCACTCGACTATTTTTTCACTTTTAAGGAGTCTGAAAAAAGCTTAACTATGGAATCCGTCAGGAATGTTCTTCTGGACCATTTTAACGAGTGTGAAATAATAAGGTCACTCGACGATCTTTTCAATTTTAGGGAGTCTGAAAAGAGATTAACTATGGACTCCGGGGGGGTTTCTTTTTCGTAAATTTAGTCCCTCGGGTCTGAAAAAGGAATAAAATTATACCTGAGGATACTCTTCTAAAGAATTGGAATTCGATAGAGTATTCCTTTGTTCATACAGTTGACCGTCCAGACTGAAAAAGGGGTAAACTACTGCTGGACAGACGTGACTTTAAATTTCAGTTTAACAAGCGTGAAAGATCAGAAGATCGCTTGGCAATATTTTCAAGTTTAGAGGGTTTGAAAAGGGCTTAAAAGGAGATCCGTTATGTTTTGGGATTCCGGAGGGTAAGACAAAGAGTGAAAAAGACCCATGTGAATGAGGCTCAAACTCGTATTCAGGAAAGACTATACAGACTCCCGAGCCTACAGTGTTGTTAGAAACGACATGGACACCATAATGCAACCAGGAACTACCTAGGGTATCCATGTTTTGGCAAGCTCTACCACCAAGTTGCTACACTTCTAGAGCAGATATGACAGTTCCATGTCACAACCGGATGGGATCAATCCTATATCGTAAGAATAAAAGGCAACGAGATGCAACAGTTGGGATGAAATCCTACCCTATATGCTCAAGTTGAATTTTGAAAAAAAATAAATTTATGGACCGTCGATATATTTTTTTTTATTTTTTGAAACTCAATGAAAATTGTCCCAATACCTGATCAAATCCCTCCCATATAACTCCTGGACCACTCAAAATGGTTTTTGGTATAAAGAAACTGATAAAGGGGCCCAAAAAAGTGACAAAAAGAGGCCAAAACGTCTATAAATAGAAGCTGGCAGCTCACTATCACCATTGCTGATTTGGAAATTGACTCTGGAGCCAAAAGACCCCCTTTGCCAAAGATCGTGATTCCGGGAGCTACAGTGAACGAAACGGACTTCTGCTTGGACCAAGTAAGTACAAAATCGCTTATCTTGTTATTCAATACTTCATTTTTTGTTTGTATTTGAGTTTGGGGGTGGGCGTCGACCTCAAAGAGGTCGACCCTAGGAAAACGCGGGTTGTCCAGGGATAGCCTGCGGGTACCCGCGCGCAGAGCCAAAGATGCCCGCGGGTACCCGCGACTGTCGCCTCGACAGGCCACGGGTACCCCCCCGTGATGACAAACCTAATCTGAACAAGTACTGATGCCCTCCTTTTTGCTTTATTGTGTTGGCAGGATGTATGTTCAGTGGAGGGAGAGGGAGCACGAGGTCGCCAATGAGTTAGTGGCCGCAGATCCGAATGTTATGGCTGTGTTGACGCAGTGTGGTTTAGTAAAATTATTTTTGTGTCTATTTATGCGTGCGCAACCAATGCTGCTAAATGCCTTGGTTGACTATTGGCACCCTGATGCAAAGGCTTTCATGATAGAGGGGAAATCCTTGGCGCCCACCACCGAGGATGTTTATTTTTTGACTGGCCTCTTGAGGAGAGGGGAACCAATCAACTTTCAGACTTTTCCTGCGGGGCCGAGCAAAGTCTCGGAGCTGATAGAGGAGTACTGTGAGGCTGGGACCAATCAGAGATCTTCCTCGTTACCCGTGAGTAGGATTACTAGCCTCGCCCTCCAGACCATTTTATCACTCATTGGGTGGATTATCAGCTCCATAGCCATGCATCAGGCTTTGCGCACACAGATGAACTGTGAAATCCAGTGCATGAATGCACAATTTTTTTATTGGAGTACCACACTACTAGCGAGCATGATAGGTCAGTTGGCAGCTTGCAGACAGCGGACACATAGGAACTTTGGGTTTGGGACCATCTTGTGTTTGTTTTTCTTCGAGAGAGTTCCATGTTTCAGTCCTCGGTTGACTATATGAGGACATCTGGCTACTTTCCCTGCAGTATGCAGATGGGCAGCGTTGCTGCCACGATAGGGTGGTGGAAGGACCATAGAGGCCTTCAACGACGACTTTTTTGCCTGGCTGTCATGGCAGATCCCAGCTATTGAGGATTACCCTTATGCGGGGATCGACTTCTCCAGAGATCTAGCGATACCAGTGCCTCCTGGTGAGGAGTGAGGGGAGATGGGTAAGTCTCCACCTATATTTTTTTGTTTTGCATATGTAATTTTTATGTCTTTTCGATATATATATCATGTTTTTTTATACCATAGTTTTTGATGGGTGAATGTTCATTGCATGCAGATGTGGGACCTGTGTGACCTGTCGACTATGCATGGAACATGCGTCGCCCATGGCCAGAAGCCGCAGCTACCGCCGCTGGAGGAGCAGCAGTAGCCGGGAACCTCCCATCAGGAGAGGTCGAGAGAGTCCTGAGACAGATTGAGCGGAACTTTATTGCGCTCACTCGCACAGTTCCCATGGCAGAGATAGAGGACTTGTCGCCCTCCTTGCAGACTCATATTGTGGGGGTACCTCGGACATGGGTTCGATTGTTTAGGCGTTTGGGCCAGGTTGTATATGATTATAACAGGGCCCATAGGCCCTGAACAGACTTTAAAATTTTATGTGCCACGAGCACTGATATGTACATATATTTTTTGAGGGCATAAGCCCAGTGACTCGTTTATGGTTCCCATTTTTGAGGCGCTTGCGCCCATGTATGTACTTTGAGGGTTTTATGATGTTTATATATGGTTTTTATTTCTTTTTTGTGTCTTATGGACTATGTGTACAAAAATGTATTTACATGTGTATGACCATGATCTTTTTATATGTGAGCGAGATGCCAATCTAAAATGTGATTAGCTAGAGTATCTGTGATTTGGTTTAATCTCCTAGGAACATGAAAATATGTGATATAATCAAAGTTGCGTTCCAAGAGACGTACCCTAAGGAATCGTCGGTGTAAAGTTGGGTCATGAACCCGGTATATTCTGTTTAGTTGCGACACAACCAGTTGAGTGTCTAGATAGACCCGAATATGAGAGATACCCAATGACAGAGCATCACGAAGAAACTCGATAATTGCACTATACTCAGCAACATTATTTGTGGTGTCACCTAAGCATATCCCTCCAGAAGATAACAACTGACCCTGTGGTGTAAAGATTACCCAAGTTGCAGAGGCAAGCCTCTGCGTGTGTCTACTCGCGCCGTCCGCATACCCAACGAACACCTCGGACTCACTTGACATCTGCCATATTGACGAAAGATAACATCAATGACATGTCCATAACACGTTTTAAAAGAAATGTAAAAAAAGTAATAGTACAAAGACTACACATATGTTACAAAAAGTTACTCACAGTGACCGTTCTATGAGTAATACTTCTTGAGGTAGAGCCCATTTCTAGGCTCTGCAAAGCATTCCCTTCAAAATCGACCAGACGATAAGAACCATTTTTTAAAACCTCCTTAATAATGAAGGGTCCAAACCACATGGGTTTAAAATTTCCTGCCCCTAGGGGGTCCTTATCTTGGTCATAAACCAGGACAAGGTCGCCCTCAGATAAAACCCGAGGATGAACAGACTGATCATATTGACACTTGACCTTATGTTTATGAGCCTCGTTGGCCAGGGCCGCATCGTGATGCTATTCATCAAGCTGCTCAAGGTGTACTAACCGTTCTTCAAGCGGAGAAGTGTCTGGCAATAACTGTACTACCAATTTCAGAGATGGAATTTGACATTCGATGGGCAAGACTGCCTCCAGCCTGTAAACGAGTTGGAAAGGTGAGAAACTAGTTGCAGTCTTAACTGAGGTTTGATAAGCCCATAATGCCGAGTATAACATCAAATGCCAATTTGACTTGGCTGAGTTGATAATTCGCTGCATAATTGTCTTAAGAGTTTTGTTTACAACTTCCACCTACCCATTGGATTGGGGATAATAAGGTGAGGAATGTTCTTGTTGTAACCCAAGCTTTGATGTTAACTCGGACATCATTTGGTTTTGAAAGTGACTACCATGGTCAGTGACAATCTCTCTCGGGACGTTGAACCGTGCTATAATTTGGTTAAATAAGAAGAGAGCTGTAGTCTCTCCATCATCTTTAAACATTGGCATAGCTTCGACCCACTTAGTGAAGTAGTCGATAACTACAATGATATAGCGGTGCCCCCTTGCAGACGGAGGGTTGCATGTAGTGTAATCAATCCCCCATTTAGTGAAGGGACCAAATGTGATGACATGAAACATGGGAGCTGGATGTGCCGTCATCTTCCGCTAGAAGATTTGGCATGGATGGCACTTCTTGACTGACTCGATACAATCTTTGATAAGTGTGGGCCAGCAGTAACCTGCTCGTAAAATATTTTGTGCTGTTGCCAACCCAGATAAGTGACCGCCATAGGCTCCTGTATGACAATCATTGAGCACTATGACAGCCTCCTCATGAGTGAGACATCGACGCAAGATGCAGTCTACACCTCTCCGATACAATGTATCATCGAGTATGAGATAATTATTAGCCTGATGGCGTATCCGCCGATGCTTATCACAAGAAGCAGAGGTGGGGCACTTCAAATTCTGAAGATAGATCAGTATATCTCCGTACCAGGGGTTTGAAGATTTAATCAAAAACATATCCCCCCGAATAGGCGATTCCTCAGGCACAACGTCACCTAACTCAACCGAAAGCTCCGAGATAAGTTCTGCAAAGACCAGTGACTTTTTGGACTTGGCTGAAATGAAGTCTAAGTCAAATTCTTGGACGATTACCATCCATCTATTGATTTTTCCACCGATAACTCGTCGTGTCAACATGTACTGGAATGGATTCACGATGGCAATGATGGTGGTCTTGCGAAACAGAACATAGTGACGGAACCGTTGAACAGCATGAACTGTTGCCAATGCAAGTTTTTCGAGATGGGTATAATTAAGTTATGGTCCTACGAGCCCTCGGCTTAGGTAATAGATCATGTATTCGGAAAATGAATCATCCTCCTGAACTAAAACCATGCCTATGGTTGACTCTGCGGCAGCCAGATATAAGAGGAAATCCTTGTTATAATTAGGTGGTCGTAGTAGAGGTGTGGTAGTAAGGGCGTGTTTTAATGCGTCAAAAGAGCGTTGAGTGGATTCGTCCCAAAAAAAGGGAACATCTTTCTTCTGTAAACGCATAAATCCCTTGGTGATTTCAGCATAGTTGGCGATGAAGCATCGTAAGAAGTTCGCCTTGCCTTGAAGACTTTGAAGTTGTAGAATTGTGCGTGGGGGGGGGGCAACTGGATTATCGCCTCCACCTTAAGAGGATCAACCATGATCCCTGTGGTTGACACTATGAAACCTAACAAACGTCCTGACGTGAGGCAAAAGATGCACTTGTTGGGATTCAAGCGAATCCTGAAGTGGCGACAGTGTTCGAAGATTAGTTTGAGGTGTGTAGGATGATCCTTTCGCTTGCGCGAGCATGATGCTAAATCATCTAGATAGGCATCGACTATATGTTTGAGGTCGTGAAACGCAAAAGACATGGCCCACTGGAAAGTGGCTCCAGCATTCTTGAGACCAAAAGGCATCTTGCGATAGGCGAATGTTCCCCATGGACAAATGAATGTCGTTTTGTGTTGGTCCTCAGGTTTGATTTGGATTTGATTATAGCCTAAAAAACCATCCATGAACGAAAAGGATTCACGACCGACGCATTCATCAATGATCTGGTTGATGAATGGGGTTGGATAATTATCTTTCGGACATGCCTTGTTCAAATCACGAAAATCGGTACATACACGAATCGTGCCTTGTTTTTTATCAATCAGCACGGGGTTTGACACCCATTGAGTCAAATGAATCGGGTATATGAACCCAGCCTTGAGAAATTTCTCAACCTTAGTCTTAATGGCTGCTGCTTTCCTAGGATTAACTGGACGAAGTTTTTGTCGAACATGCTTAGCATCAGGATACGTTATGATCTCATGTTCAACTATTTTCGGATCGATGCCTAGCATTTCCTCATAAGACCAGGCAAAAACGTCGCGGAATTCTTTAAAAAGATCCGTGTAAATCTGAATCTCTTCGAGGGAGAAATCCACTCTGACGAAGACATTCTCCAAAACGCTAGGGTTTTGGGAGATAT
Source organism: Picea glauca (assembly GCA_000966675.3). Lineage (NCBI taxonomy): Eukaryota > Viridiplantae > Streptophyta > Pinopsida > Pinales > Pinaceae > Picea > Picea glauca. The sequence continues at coordinate 93,900 of JZKD02S0051067.1, read as the reverse complement.
TGATAGGTATAGTGGCAGCGATAGTTTCCATATTTCCCTCAGCATAAATTTCTTGTGTAGCTAAGAGGTTAATAGGACATGGATGATCTCCCGTCATGGTGATAGTGAATTCTCCTACCTCGATTCGGTGTAACTCTGGGAGGAAATACGATCTGTGATGAAGATCTTCCCAAGGTTTGTCTAGACTAGTCATTGCTTCGATTACTACTTTGTTAGAAGGCAAGACTAAGTCTAACGAATTGGTGCTAGCAAGAGAACCTTGAGCCCAGACAGGCTCCAGAAGTGGACCCAACTCTTGTGCGGGCGTCGGATCAGGAGTAGTTGAAGCTTGCTGGACTAAAGAGTACACTACTTCAGCGACCGACAAGGGCATGGACATGCCAGCGTGCCCTGTCTCATCCATCATGGCTGATGGGGAAGGAAGAATCCACGGATCCTGAAAGTAAGTCGTGCGGAACGACGAGACGTGAAAAATCTCAGCCTTATGGTGAGTCTATATAAACTTGGCATCGCCATGAGGAGGTGGGTAATCGAAAGTACCCATTAAGGATGGGCACAAACCAACTCCTACGTTAACGACACTGGCTTGAGGATTATCAATCATGGGAATCGTGGATGCCCCCAAAGCTAGGTCAGGCCTAGAGAAGGACAATTGATCAATGGTCACTATCCGATCCTCATGTGGAAACAACAAGACTTAGAAAACTGTAGTGACCACATCTTGCATAGCATAAGTCCAACTGCGACCTAACAAGAGATTGTAATCGAGGGGGGTGTCGACTACCTCTACTTCGACGCACACGGTCTTCCCTCCTAACTGCACAGGGAAAGAAGGAATGATGACATGTGGTCTAAACGAACGACTGTCGAACGCAGTGAGGAGAGTAGGTGATGGAGACAACTCGGGTTGACCGATGGCTTTCCAGCATGCTAACGACATAGCACATGTTGAGGCGCCTTCGTCGACGACCGTGCGAAAGATATTGTGTGTAAAAGTTTTCGTGGGATGAGCCACTACTATCTTAAATGCTACGTGGTAAGGCAGACGAGGTTTTAAGTCAGTTGTATCTAGCATGATGGTACCCGGGTTACAAGTCTCAGTAGAGCCTAAAGCAGTCAACAAGGCTTTCCTCTTAGCAGGGCAACTTTGGGGGACCTCCAAAGCGGACATAGCACAAGGGGTTTGGGATAAATATTCCACCATAGAGTAATTCTGGGTGGCCCTTGCATTTGGATTGTGAGAAGCTTTCTTAAATGCACCCTTTGGAATGCGTGTCATTGTTTCTCTCAATGTCTTCTCAATATGTAGAGGAAGAGATGGGAGTTTGGCTTCTTTTCCCTTCTCAGAGGTGCTTAGTTTACTATAGTCGTGTGCTCTAGTCGTTATTAAACCATCACCCCTAACCATATATACGTTCGCGGAAGAGGAATTATTTGGGGGAGGGTAGGTTTCCTGGCTGCCCCCTTCGGCACTTGTAGAGGCTTGAGTTAAATTTTGCCCATGCTGAAAGGGATTAGTCAATACGGCTTGTTGTTGCCGTGTGACAGACTTTTGGGCCTCTACAAGTCGAGGACACAGATGGGTTGGGTGGTCTTCCGCGCACAAGTTGCACGGATACCTCGCCTTCCGTTTTTCCATGGTGCCCTCGCCAGCATTATCAGTGGGTTTTTTATCCCCCTTACACTTCTTGCGTTGTTTTTTCTTCCCTTCAGGCTACTGGGGGGCCTTTTGGTTAGTCGTCTGCATGGAGTGTACTTCCGATGTTTGGGTAGGAGGAGCAACCAAAGTAGTAGTCTGGCTGGCTGCTGAGTGTTGGATAGATAACTGTTGCAATTGTTTTTTCATTTTCTCAGCGGGCTTGGTTTGTGTAGAACCAACAATACCGTCGGCATGTGGTCCCACTCTCTGTCTAGTTTTATCCAGTATTGATCGTGGAGCATCCGAAAGGATGTTGTATAATAAACCAGACTGAGAATAGATGAGCTCAAACTGTTGAGCTCTCATGATGGCATCTTCTTCGGAGAACACCCCAGAAGTTGCGACGTCTTTGGATAATTGCAGTACTAAAGAATTAAGGAACCACTCAAGAAGGAATGCTGGTGGAACCGGTACTTTGATTAGACTCTTTCGGCGTCGCCACTCTCGGATGTGATCATAGATATGGTCCGCTGTCGTCTGTTCGAAATTGGCAAGCAGTTTTATGCCCGCATTGTATCTCACAGGTAACTAGAAATGGTTAAGGAAGGCCATAGCCAGTTCGCCAAAAGAAGAATATCGTGAGCGATCAAGCTCGATGTACCATTTCACGGCACTCCCGATGAGAGTGCGTTGAAACAATCACAACTGGACGGAGTCATCTTTCAGTGAGTTAGATGAACACCAAAGATGGAAAGTAGTCATGTGATCACCTGGTTCTTCGTTAGGCTTGGCCTCGAACTTTGGAATGTCCGAAGGCAAATTCGTTGGCATAGGAGGCCAACATGGATCGTGACAAATAGGATCATTTAACAACTGTGTCAAATCTGGCAAGTGTAACGTCGCCAGGAATGGTAGTTTGGGTTGCTGCTGATAGCCTGGAAAAAAGGGTCCTGGAGTTTGACTGGCACCAGGTTGCCAGGAAAAGTTTGGCTGCTGGCCTGGATTCTGGTAGAAACCATGGCCCTGACCAACGTAAGGATTTTTCATCGGTGGAGACATCATTGGCTGATTCCCCATAAAGGACATAGGATGTTGGGCATTCATCGTGTTTGATGGACTTTGGGAAGGATTACTCCATGCTAGTCCTGCTGGGATAGGCATAGAAGTCTGTCTGGGGTTCCATTGACTATGGAAAGAATTACCCCAGAACGACATTCCATATGAGGGAATGGATCCTTGTCCTGAGTTTCAAGGTCCTGGTATATGTTTCCCCGGCGCAGGAATAGTACCATGTGCTGGAGTAGACTGTCCAAATATGGGATTGCCCCCAGATAGGAAAGCAGTGGATGCGAAGGTATTGTTACCAATTGTCTTGTTCCAAACAAACGGTGATGAACCTACCGGCAATGTTTGCACAGGTGTTCCTTGACTCCCGGCTCCAAAGAAACTTGTGTGTGCAGGTTGCCCGGCGGACTGCTGATGCACACCACCAAGTGAAGGGGACGAAGGAGAGATATGACCTCCAGTGTAAGGAAAAGCATTAAAAGGGACAAGAATTCCCCCAATTTGACCTTGCAGAGGAATGTTAGAGCTCCCTGCCCCCAGACCCAAAGTCTATAAAGTGGAGTGAGTGAGTGCAGGACTTGTACCTGAACTAGGCATGCTGTATGAAAATGGAGAGCCGGTCGCACTAGGTGTGAAGGGATTTGTGGCTGCCGCGATAGATGGGGTCGGTCCACTATGCAACGTAGTTGCATCCGAGACCATAGTGGCTCAGGCCGATGACGGAAAGTTAGGAGATGCTTCTCCTATGGTAGAAACGGTGGTGGGAATAGAAGAATTCCCAGATGAAGTAACAATGTTTGTTGCCATAGCTGTGTGAGGCACTGACAGGCTTTCGTAAAATTGAATTGGCATAATAACTTGCGGCCAAGTATCAGTGGTTGAGGTTTCAACCGAACCAAGATTGGTGGTTGATTCCTACGGGAGTTGTTCGAGCTCAATGGTTGGTAACCCGGTTGCTTCAAAATACCCTTGTTGGTTTAGCTTCCGCCTTAATGGTGGCGGGGGTGGCTCTAGTATAACCGGCGACAGGCCCAGAAGCCTTCGTGACCGACGAAGCTCTGAATCCTCCACTGTGTGAGAAGATCCACGACACGCTAAGGTATTCTACAAGTTCAAACAGTAACACACACTAAAAAGAAGACCCTATGAGATAAGACAAGAAATCACTAACTATTTTGAAGAACAATTACAACAACCAACACTAGAGAAACTTACCGGTGCAAGTGCAACTTGAATACGGAAGCACCCTCCGGGTATACTCTACAAAGCGTGGCCCGATGTCTGTCATAGGTACCGCGGTATACCCCCGCAGTCACCTGTGTATGTCCCTAGAAAAGATTGGCAACTAGTTTTCCAGCACGCGAACAGTCACCAGGCGAGTACAGTCGATAGTCGGGTAGACCAAAATGAGCAGGGTATCAAGCCTGAAACCTGTCAAAGGTATCGAGAGAAGATGGTCTGGAAGACAACTGAGGACCTCGAACGGATTCGAGACCCACGAAGCCCTGTGGCAAATGAAAACGACGGAATCCCTCAACAAATCCTCGATATGTGTTCTTCACTACGTTCGGTACGGCTTTGGAGGGGTTATCTCCGCTACCTTTCCTTACGCGACCTCGTGTTTATCCCCTGTGTTAGAGGGGGGTCCTGGATAACTTCCACGTAACTAGACTTCTACAGTCCCTATCACAAACTCCAATGTTTGGTTTGAGTGGCCTTGGAGAGTTTACTCTCCAACCTATTCCAAGGCCCTAGTCCCGAGCTAGTATATGAACCCTACAAACAAAAAGTCTAATAGATTTTAATTAGCGTTGCTTTTAATGGGATTTTTTACATCACAAGGTATGAAGGTGAAACTGATGGTGTGTAAAGACTCAAAGAAAAATGAATAAGAAATGCTTGGAAACAAAAACTTTTACAAAAAAATGCAAAAATCCGCAACTTTTCAACAAGAAAGACTTCTTTTTCTTTTCAAATTTTCTAAGATTTCATGCAGCAAACATAAAGGAATTTCGCTAAATCTGCGAGCTACTTATGCTCTAAATGTGCAACAAATTTTTTTTATGAAAAAAGACTTCTTCCTAGCTATTGATGCAGTGACACAATCTTCAAACAAAGAAGCAAATGAAAAAGGGATTTTATTTATTTATTTAAGTGCTAAATGAAGCAACAAAGGAAAAATGCCGACAAGCACAAAACCAAGAAAACAAAATAAAATTCTGGCTTAAAGCGCAGATCGCAAAGAACCAGAGCAAAGACGCACAATGGCAATCAAGAAAGCACCGACTCCTATGCTTGTCTAAAAACCGTAAAACAAAAATTTTCTATTTTTTATCTTTTCTATCAAACATCAACTAAGAAAAAACAGACTAAGGTTAAGAATCCCTAACCTACTTACTGTGCAACCCTAGACTCCAACCCTTGAGAGGAATACTTCTCACCACAGGAAGGGATGACTGCCCCACCTTGATTGAAAATCAACCTATCAAGCCCGCTACTGTAACTGAAAAAACACGCGTTCAAATGTGTGCTGACCTAAAACAGCGCGCGGGTACCCGCGGGCTACACTTGCACAGGCCGCGTGTATGTAAAAATTCTAAGGAAAAACTAAACACAGGTAGCCTAGACCTGGAAAAGGCCTCTGGTATTGACAACCAGGGTCTCTTGAAGGCTTGTATGCTTCTTCTTTAACAGAAAAGAAAAATAATTGCAAAAAATAATAAACACAATAAAGCAGACTGAGACAAGATTGTGAACCAGCAAGACCCAGACATGATCCAGAAAGCCCCCTGAAAATGTGAAATTCTGACAGGGAAGAGGAGACTGCCTCTTAAGCTCCTTGAGTCCTACATGCTATTGAAACCTCTACAACAAGCATTCAAACGCGGGCTGTAGAAGGTTAGGGCATGGGTTACACGCATGCAGGTCTTCTGCAGGTCGCGTGTACCTCTTTCTTTCCCGATAATAAATGTCAAGCAACAGTCAAGGAAAAACTGGTATTAAGAACCAGGTTCCCTGCTAGTTCTGACCTAACAGAAAACAAACAAACAAAGAAACAGAAAATAATTCTTTTAAACTACCCAAAAACCTCACTTAAATCTGGAAACCCTAAGAGTAAATCCCTAGTGGAGTCGCCAATTCTGTTGTTGGGAAATAATACCCTACGGACTAAAATTCTAGGGCTGAACTTATATGCAGATCATGACCTTAAAGAAATCACTTTTAAGCTATCACCCCAAAACTCAAACCCCTTTTTCACACAAAAGCATGGAAAAGACCTACTAACCTTTTTACTGAAGTTTGGTGTAGATCCTCCGTTGCGCTTTGTCTGTTTTCTTTCGTTGCTCCTTCCAAAGACAATCCTGCAATCAAGACAAAACACTACGCATGCATGCTATTTTTCTACTTGAGGGTTAGAGATTAAGAATAACTCACATAAAATATAAATAACTCGTGGATTGGGATGGGAAAAGTATTCTTTTATTAATCTCAAGATGAATCAACTTATAATAATGATAGAGACTGACCACCGTTCCTCGATCCTGATCCTGGGCTCCTCCTCTTCTTTGTCCTCCAACTGCTTTGCTTGAATTCTTCTTAGGCTTGAGGAAAGGCTAAAGGGTTGGGACAAATGGATTCGGCAATTGGGCAGAGTTTCTTTGCTATCTTTTTCCTCTTCCAAATAGTACCCCTACCCCTTCTATTATAGGCTAGAAGGAGCTAGGGTTTTGGATGAACTCTCAGCCATGCATGGCTGGGAGTTTCAGATAACTGACCCATAGCTTTTTGTCTCGTCGGCGACTTTTCTGTTTTTGTGCTTTTTTAGGTAAACGTGAGCTATAGTAGGCCAGCCAGCGTTCCAACGCGTGTAGTAGTAGGCCTGCCAGTGTTCCAACGCGTGCAGTAGAGGGTTAGGGTGCGTGCCACTTGATTTAAGAGGATTTTCAAGAGTTTATTCAGCATGGCTTTGGCAAGGAAAAGATATGAGTTGGCCTGATGCCAGGTAAGCATGTGTGGTGCAATTTAGGGTTATAACACTACCACCCTGGAAGACATGCAGAAAAGTGCAATAAGTGTGGAGGCTAATTTACTAGAAAAAAGGGCACGACAGAGGTCAGAAAGGAGAGTCACAATTAAAGAGGAACCTTCCACATCAACCTCATATTCCAAATTGGATTCTTTGGCTAGAGCAGTGGAAAGAATGATGGAAAGGTTTACTGTGTTAGACATAAATCCTCCAAGAGAGAATCCACCAGCTCCTCAGGTTCGGAACCCTAACTTTAGGAGAAACCCTCCCCAAATCAGACAGAGAGATCCTAGGGATCAGAGAGAGTAGAGGGGTCTAGATCAGCAGATCAGACCTCCCCTGCAAGAAAATTATGTTGATGAAGGGGAGGAAGTAATCAAAGAACTGGAGGATACTCACATAAATCTCATGGGCATTCACGACAACGAAGCTATTTTCCTTACCCAAGAAGAGTGAGAACTTTTTATTCTCAATCAAACAAAAGTAAGTGAAGAAGCTGAAGATACAGAACAACGGGCATTCGAAAATGCCATTTTGGATGTACACCGGCAGTATAATCTGTAGAGTAAAAAGACAGAAGGGAGTTCTCCAAGAAAGGCGATTGAAACGAAGAAGATAGTCGAAACCAAGAAGGCCTCTGAGCCAGCTGCCGAGAAGATTCCTGAGAAGAGAACTGTCAAAGCTCCCGCGAAGAAAAACCTTACTATTCTGAAAAGGTCGTCACAGCCTGAGGTTTCACCTATTAATCCACCAAGTACTTCTAGACAGAAGAATATGGTGGACAAACCAGAATCGATGAGCCAAGTCAGAGCTCATACACCCTTTAGCCTTGAGGGGGAATTAGCCAAAGTAAAAATTCCCATCCCACTTTCTAAGTTGATGAACAAAGACATTTATCGTTCATAGGTGATTAAAGCACTGACCATTGAACCTGACATAGGCACGAAGGCCTTAACCATAGGATCAATGAATCATTCAGATACCCTGAACCTTACAGATGATCAACCCGAACTTCTTTTCGGACCTGAAGTGGATGGTCGAGATGATACTGGTGAGGTCACTCCTTTTTACATCAGTCTAAACATACATGACCTGATCTTGCATAACATTATGCTGGATTCGGGCGCTTCCCACAATCTGATGCCCAAAGCAGTAATGGAGAAACTGGGACTGGAGGTCACTAGACCTTACAAGGATTTACACTCATTCGACTCCAATAAAGTTAGATGCATTGGTTTGATCAAGGACCTATGCATCACCTTGGTTTAGATTCCTGCGAAGAGCATGGTAATGGATGTGGTAGTTGCAGACATCCCGCTGAAGTATGGAATGTTGCTATCCCGGTCTTGGGGGGCTAATTTGAAAGGAACCCTGCAACTAGATATGTCTTATGCCACTATCCCAGTTTTCGGGCAACAAAGAAGGCTATACAGAGAAACATTGATGAAGTACATGGTCAGTAGCCAAGAAAAACCACACAACTACCCCCTCTACTCTGCGCATTCCGATTTAGATTCGTTTATCTTGTACAATGATGGTGACACGGGAGAGAAATATACTTAGCTGGTGGAAGATACCTCTAGTCAAGTTGAAGGCCAAGAAATCATTGAGGTAGCAAGGATGAAGAACGTGATAACTGAAGAGTTACCCGCTAATTTCTGGAGCATGAATTTTGATGGAGTAGTGAGAAAAGAAGGAGCTGGAGCAGGAGTCTGGCTGCATAATCATAGAAATAGGTATTCAAAAAACCATTCTTACAAATTAAATTTCCAATGCACTAACAATATCGTTGAGTATGAAGCCCTGATGCTCAGTCTGAAGCTTCTGAAAAGAGTTGGTGCTAAACAGATAATGGTAAGAGGTGACTCTGAATTGATAATCAAGCAAATCAAAGGTGAGTATGCTGTGAAACACCCACATCTTAGAGCTTATAGGAACGTTGTTCTTTATTCCTTGAGATGTTTTACTGAAGTTGACTTGCAGGTAATGCCGAGGGGACAAAACATTCTGGCGGACAGATTGGCTACGTCAGCAGCCACCTGTAAGATTAATTTCTACTCGACTCGTCCATACACTATTGAGGTGTAATGTAGACCAACCATTCCCGACAATATCAGGTACTGGCAAGTGTTTGGAAATGATGATCAAATCGAAGACTTTTTGCAGTGTAAGAATGATTTTGAATGTACAAATATAGATTTAGAGAACGAAGATGAAAATGTAAATAGATCTGATTTTGAGATTGATAGTGTAAATAGCGTAGATTTAGGAGAATTAGGTGATGATGAAATGGATGCCAATGTTTTACATTTGAAAAGCAATGTTTTTCCTAGAGGTCTAGTTCCTTTAGAGGACTTGTTTGATTTTAACGACGTAGCCAAAAAGCCCAAAATTGAAGCACATGGACAAGAGGTAGAATACTGTAATATAGGGACTGAAGAGAAACCCAGGATAGTCAAACTCTCTAAATCATTACCCCCAGAGCAAAAACTCAAATACATTGAGTTTTTCAAAGAATATTCGGATGTCTTTGCCCGGGGCTATGAATATTTGAAATCTTATGATACCAACATCATACAACAAAGGATTCCAATAAAAGAAGACCAAAAACCATTTAGGCAGAAACTTAGGAGGATAAATCCCAAGTTCCTCCATCTGATAGAAAAGGAAATAAAAAAAATGTACGATGCCAAAATCATAGTCCCTTTACGTTTTTCCAAATGGGTCTCTAATTTGGTCCCTACACGTAAGAAATCTAGGGAAATCAGAGTCTGCATAGATTTCTGAAATCTGAATAAAGTCTCCCTGAAGGATAATTACCCCTTACCGAAAATGGACCACATCCTGCAAAGGGTGGTCGGATCCAGTCGAATTTCTCTGTTGGACGGTTTCTCGGGTTACAATCAGGTCCTAGTTCACCCAGATGACCAAGACAAAACTGCTTTCACCACACTATGGGGCACTTTCATGTATGTGAAAATGCCTTTTGGTCTGATGAACGCAGGAGCCACTTTCCAGAGGGCGATGGATATTGCCTTTGTGGAAGAATCGGGTAAGTTTATTGTCGTCTATTTAGATGATGTAACTGTGTTTTCCTGATCTGATGACGAACACTTGCGACACCTCAGACGAGTTTTCGAGAAATGTAGAAGGTTTGGGATTTCTTTAAATCCTAAGAAAAGCCTTTTCGGGTTAGAGGAAGGAAAACTGCTAGGACACATAATCTCCAATGATGGAATCAAAATAGACCCTAGCAGAATCAAGCCCATATAAAAATTAGAACACCTAAGAAACCTCAAATAACTACAATCTTTTATCGGGAGAATAAACTTTCTACGAAGATTCATTCCCAATTTGGCAGAGCTCCTCAGAAACATTACAAATATGCTAAAAAAGGATGTAAAAATAAAATGGGACTCTGAGTCCAGACAGTCTTTCGAACAAGTCAAACGAGCACTCACAGAGGCCCCTGTCTTAATCAGTCCCGATTTTACCAAAGATTTCTATCTTTTTTCTTTCGCTTCCGAACATACTATAGTAGCGGTGTTACTACAGAAGAACAACGAAGGGTATGAACAACCCATTGCTTTCTTTAGTAAAGCATTGAGAGACGCTGCTCTGAATTACAAGATAAAGGAGAAACAGGCTTTTGCCTTGGTAAAAGCCATTAAAGACTTTAGAGTCTACATTCTTCATTCCCACACCATAGCTTATGTTCTGAATGCAGTAGTAAAAGACATTTTGACCCAAGACAACCCTGATGGAAGAAGGGGAAAATGGATTACTGTCATTTTAGAATACGATATAGAGATTAAGCCTACAAAATTAATCAAGGGTCAAGGCCTAGAAAAATTAATGGCTGAATCAAACTTTCATGCTCTTGACATTAATTTTTAGCTGCAGCAGATGAACAGGGCGAGATGGCGACTCCAAGTGTGAGAGAGGTATTTCTCAACTCTCCATGGTACATAGACCTTATATTCGTTCTGCAAAATTTACAAGCTCCCCCTGGTTTGACTAAGACTAAAGCTAGATTTTTGAAGTTGAAAGCCTTAAAATTCTGTATTCTAGAAGGCAATTTGTATTGGAAAGATCTTGGAGGCATTCTGTTAAATTTTTTACTGAAAGATGAAGCGGACAATGTGTTACAAGAATTTCATGCAGGAGAATGTGGTGGCCATATGAACTGGAAGGTCACAACCAACAAAATACTCAAAGCTGGATTCTATTGGCCCACCCTGTTCGCCGATGTGCATCAAAAGGTAATTGCATGTCATCAATGTCAACTATTTGAAGGCAAAAGGAAACTCCTCCCTCTACCTTTGAAACCAATCTTAGTTGAGGCCCCTTTCTAGCAATGGGGACTGGACTTCATTGGAGAAATACACCCCCCTTCTTCAGGCCATCATAGGTGGATTCTCACTGCCACAGAGTATTTTACCAAATGGATCAAAGAGGTACCAAGCAGGCAAGCCATTGACTCTGTTATTAGCAAATTCCTTGAAAATAATATTTTGTCTCTCTTTGGATGTCCTAGAAATATTATAACTGATAATGCAGCTGCTTTTCAGTCGAGGAAGCTTATATATTTCTGCAACCATTATCACATTGGTTTGGGGAATTCCAAAGCCTACTACCCTTAGAGAAATGGGCTGGCGAAATATTCAAACAAAACCTTGGTAAATATCATCAAGAAAACATTGCAGGAAAACAAGAAATCATGGCACAACAAGTTGGTGTTCACATTATGGGTTGACAGACTGACCACCAAAAGGTCAATTGGTATGTCATCATACAAGCTGGTCTATGGCACAGAGGCAGTTTTCCCCACTTCTTTAGGAGTCCATGTCATGAAGTTGCTTCAAGATGTACAAACTGAACCAAATGACTCACAGAGAAGGATCAACCAGATGATCCATTTGCAGCAGTCTAGGGAGGACGTTTTCAACAAGACTTAGGTAATCCAAGAAAACATTAAGAAGATCTTTGACAAACGAACCAAGGAGGATGATTTTGAGCTAGGAGATTTGGTGCTGAGATGGGATGCTAGAAATGAAGACAAGGGAAAGCATGGAAAGTTTGACAGTCTGTGGACAAGACCATACATGATCCAAGATTTCAGGGGAAACAATGCTTTCTTGCTAAACAACGCAGATGGGACAGATCTGCCAGGAGGACCTGTGAATGGCAGAATGTTGAAACATTATGTGCCACCTCAATAGAGATTCGAGTTTTCACTCTCCATTGTACATACCATTTTTATTTTTATTTTTCACTTGCATTTTCTGAGTGAAGAACATTAGTCATTAGGTTGAAGCCTGAAGAGAAGGCCCTAAGCTGTTGACCACTGTTTTTCCAATTTTTGAGAATAAAACCAACGAAGGCTACTAGGAAAAAAATTTCAGAATGACATGAACTAGGATTCTTGGCACTTCACAGGGCAAGTACCATCCCCAGGTGGAGCCGCTGTTATCACCCTATAAGTTATAGGATCAACTGGTGACTGGGATATTATCTGTCTCTAGTGTTTTTTTTGACAAATAATTTTTCATTCTACAAATAATTTGAAAAGAAAAGAAAAGAAAAAGAAAAGAAAAGAAACGAAAAAAGGAAAAAGAAAGAAAGAAAAGAGGGCATAAAAGAATTGCAATAAAAGCCCCATGAAATAATAGTAACTTGGTCCATACCTTTCAGTCCCCTCCCCCCTTTTCACTCATGGCAAGCCCCTTATTACAAATTTTACCTCCAATCCCTAACAACCATGTCACCCGTCTGTATCTTTCAGCCATCGTCACCTGCCATCTCATCCCCAAATGACCCGTTGTCTATTTATTACTGGATAACCTATCCATTATCTAGCTGACCTGTCTCCCACGCCCAACCAACCCCAGTTTAAATAAAACTATCGTTATTTTCATTACTTTCTCTATTCACTTATCGCACCAGAGAAATTCACCTCTTACTCCATTACACCTCGTCACCCTCATCCACAGTCAGTTGCCCCCACTAACGTTGTGTTTATTGCAAGTACTGTTGCAAAAATGGCGCCAAAGTTGAAACCAGCTGAAGGTGAGGAGAATTCATTTTTCCCGCCTCCTGTCGACCTAGATAAGATCCCACTGGTCGACAAATACCGGTTAATCGTAGATAACAAATGCGATTTTAATTTCTCAAACCTTCAATCATGGCTCAGGGAAGTGTTCCTGGACTAGAGTGATGAAATTGGACTCTGGGAGTCCAATTTACCCCTCTACCTCTTCCCTCAGATCCACCATTTTCCCGAGTTTACTCTCAAGTGTCAAGCTCATTATATCCCCGAGCAAAGAGCCGTCATCTCCTCATCCAGAGAGATCCTTTTTCTCATGACACCCGAAGCCATAGACCAGATGATGCAAATTTCCCCAGCCGACTCTGCGTCTCCCTTCAACCTGGAAATCCTTACAGAGTTGTACCAGAGAATGAATTTTCCCCAAAGAGCTCAAATATTCGAGTTTTTCCTTCCCACATCCGCTCAATTTCCCTCCACAAACCCTCCTTACCCGTCCTCCATGTTCTCAACTAAGGGAAACCATGTCATATCCTCCCTTTGTGCTTTGTTAGGATACTATTCCGACCAGTGGGTAGATGAGCCCATTCTGGGTTTTCTATCCATTTTCTCCACTGATGAAAATCCCACCACCCAGTTTGATTTCAACACATTCTTGGCAGACAATATTCACGAACAGTTCGTGAATTTTGGCACGGAAGGCATGTTCAGATATTCATCAATACTAGCCTACTTGTTCTTCTTTTTCCAAGCGGATAAATTTAGTTTTTCCATGCAGAAGATGGATGAAGATGGTAAACCTTAGGCAGTCACATCATGGACTTCCTTGCTTAAGCACAAATCCATAGAGTACAGTTTCAAGGCGTTCATCGATTAGTTCTACCACCCTATGGTAAGTATGCTGAGCGGCAGGCCAGAGCCTCGAATAAATGACGAAGTCCAGAGAATCCTGCATCTCTCGGACAACACAAAGACCGGGGATTGGTACCTGTATCAAAATCATACCGATATCAGAGTATACAGGTGCGAATTGGCACCGTATAAGCTGCCCAAGTATTTGCCTGTCAGAATATTTTCTCTAGAATATATAAGGCAGATTATAAATTTAGATGATATTCATTTTGTATCATTGAAGAAAAAGTAGCAACTTAGAATCAAGGGGTAGATTGGCTCCTTCATCTGCAAGAGTCGTGGCGTCGGGGAAGAGGTAGACAGGATGTTGAGAGAAATGAAGTTCTTCATGAGATTTCCATGGCACTATGATCCTTATGGGATCATATCAGAGATGAGGGTGAAAAACAAGAACATCCCGTATGTTCATGTGTCCAAGCCCGAAATTGATAAATTCACCAATTAGACAGTGTGGGAGACCAACACATTGGTCGAAGTGGAACAACAGGTTCCCCCGACCCCCGTGCCACCAACGACCACGCCACAGATTTGAAAAGAGAAGAGGCCGAGGTAGGAATTATCTCCGCTTGTCACTGAGGTATCTTTCGAAGAATTCCAGCTACATACTAAGAGGCCTAAGACTTCCTCAGTCCCTGGCTTGACCGGGGAAAAAGAGGCCCCGCTTTCCACAGTGACCAAGTCTGTTATTCCACCCTTCGAGTCGAGCCTCCATAAGGATATCACCCCAGCATTGCCGAAGAAATCCTTAGACTCCCCATTGAACACTCAGCCAGGCAAGACTGGGCCCAAGATGAGCATTTTCGAGAAGTACAAGCTGATCAAGAAAAAGAACCAGACCCTTACCAGCAGTACTTGCGCTCAGTTCTGGAAGCAGACGTTGACAACGCAACATAGGTTGCTATTTGCATTTGACACAGAGAAAGGTAGAATGCACATGACCTTCCTTCAGGCACAGGTGCCTTATCCCAAGGTGATCACCGACTACAAGAGGGCCACCTTCAAATTCCAGACGAAGGACGTGCACCCAGCCGATCAGATGGATCTGCACAAGCAGACAAGGGAAATGGTTTTCTACACTCTGGCACATGTTTCTACTGCTATGTTGAAATTCTAGGTGTCCCTAAACAATGTTCAAACACAATTAAAGATGGAGAAGATATCGTCCTTTGCAAAGGACAATAGAATCAAAACTTTGGAGGAGTTGGTCCTCAAGATCGACTATGACCCGTCGAACGTCAAAGCAGCAGAGGAAATGATAAAGAAGAAAAATGCTGACATTGCCTCCTTGAGGAAACAACTAAAGCTCTTGCCCACAGAGGACTCGCAGGCGAAGGAGATAGCAGAGAAAGAAGGCGAGAAGGATGAGATGCTAAAGCTGCTCATGGAGCAGAACGCACAGCTTAGAGAAATGGAAGCTAAGATGGAGAAACTATTAAAAGAGAAAGAGAAACTGAAGCCAATGGAAGTCATTCCATTGAGTGCTATCCCAATTGCAGGAGTGAGCACAACATCAGTGACAGCAGTCCCTTCCACGACTCCATCGACATCTTAGGAGAAGACAACCAATCTGGCTGAGTCCATGGAAAGGATGAACTTGCAGGAGACATAGATCAGCAAGATAAAAAAGGAGATTGAGAATCTGCAGGAACTCAAATCTTCTTTCCAGACTAGCCTATCCAAGGAAAAGAAGGTGACAGAGCAGCTCAAGCAGGAGTTACAGCAGCTCCAGAAACAAACAGTGGCAGCAAAGACATTGGCCGAGGTTAAAGAGAGTGTATGGACAGACATCACTAAGTCCATGAATGAGATATGGCCCATGATCCAGATCATGTTTGAGCAGAATGAGTTAGTTCAGAGGAGAAAACAAGCCATTGAGAAGATCAGAGTAGAATTGGGAGATAGGCCAACACAGGCAAACGAGATCATCAAGTTCCTCAATTCTAAGACCAGGGAGGAGCTGGAAGAGCTGAAGATTGAAGACAGAACAGAGACCATCCTTGAGGTCAAAAGAGTTTTGACCAAGAGAGGACTAATGCTTCAGTTGGAAGAAAAGGTTCAGGCCATGGACCAGGGGGTACAAAGGTTCTTCAGTAAGATTGAGGCTCTCCAGAAGAATGGTCTACTTGATCTGAAGGTTATTAATGATAAACTGATGACACTCCCAGATTACAAGAAGAGATTGGCTGATGTGTCTAAGGATAGTTGAAAGTTTGCAGGCATACAAGGGAGCATCACTGGCAAGGATTTCTTGGATGCCCTTCAGTGGGACATCAATATCCAACATGAAATTCGATACATATTCCTTACCAAGCCTACATTCACCAAGTATACAAAAATGGACGAAGTGTATCGAAGACTGCTCAAAGTCAACGTGCCCAGTCATCTCAGATGGGAGGAACTCTGCGATCTAATCGATTAGCAGATGAGCCGTCTAGGTCCAGTCAGTTGTCCAGTCAGATGAGGTCGTGTAAAGGCTTCATCAATGGTCTACCCAGAAATTAGCATGCAGTTACACCAAGTCATCAAGTAGTTCCTAGATTTAGGAAATTTGTTAAATTAGTTAGGCTAAAAATAGATTTAGCACGTCCTGGTCATTTATGACAGGAACGTTTTGTAATTTGAGTTATAAATACTTCACCTTTAGAAGTATTGGGGGTTGTTGATCTTCACACCCTGATGCTATCAGACTGTAATATTTTTGAAGAGATCGCCCATTAATAAAAAGGAGGCACTTTTACAGTGCGTATATTCACTGGTGAAGTTTTTCTCTCTTAGTTGAATGTCATTCTAGCTTTGTCATCATTTTGTTTCTGAATCTAATCTTTAAGAGTAACGAACGTTGCAGGATTTATCTCGTATACCCTGTTTCTGACTCGAAACGATTTTAGTGTTTTATCTTCTGGTGTTTTCAATAAAGGAATTCTTAACTACTTCTTTGTTGAAAGTATCTTTCTCATCTTTTCTGCTAATCATCATTTAAACTACTAAAAGATCCAGTGATTATATTACCTCGCCCTGTGAAAGTTTTCCCTTTGCGTTTTTGGTTTGTATTTCATATTTTATTAAAACACAGACCCCATAGCCCAATGGATGTGTAGACTGTCTCAACCAATTCGAAAAAACACTTTAACAACAAAACCTACCTATTTCTTTACCTAGCCTAATATCTAAGATTGGAAATATAGCTAAATCATATAGAGAGATCCCTCTCTGAAGTTGGAAGGGCTAGATCCCAACTTCAAAAGTGGTTGGATAAAGTTACCTGTGTAGAGTTCTTTTGTTTTCAACCTCTAGGAAATTTACCAAGTGCTAACACAATGAAGTTGAAAAAATCCTATACAAGATTGGTGAATTGTTTAGATATTTACATTCAAGTATCAATTATGTGTAGTGGACCTTGCTAATAAGTTTTCAATGCCATTGGGATTTACATCCATAACCTATGGCTAATTGTTTTGTATTTTTGCAAAGCCAAGAAAAGAAATAACAAAAAATGAACCATACATTTCTTTTGATGGACACAGTGGCAAGATACTAGGATTTTATCCTTTACTTGTCCTCTTTTCTTTTTCAATGTAGGAAATTTGCGAGGCGTGGTGTGAAAATGAGAACAAAAACGCCCGTGATTCTTAATAAAATGGCACAACATGAACGTGTGCATGTTCCTGCTAACGAACCTACATGGAAAGTTTGTTGGAAGTTCGGACCTTACCAAACCTATAGGATTAAGAACACGTGCATGTTCCTATTGACGAACCTATGTGGAAAGCTTATTGGAGGTTCGGGCCTTACCAAACCTGTAGGATTAAGAATGTGTGCACATTCTTGAGAACATGCACGCGTTCTTGGGATCTTGATGACCCCCTTGCCACCTTTTTCATCCACCAACTTTGTGCACTCACCCTCCTTTGAAACTACTTTTAGGACTAGTCAAAACCCCTAACTTGCGTAAGGTATATCTAAAAAATTATAGGGAACCAAAACCAATTTTTTTACATCAAGTACTTTGATATGTCTCAAGCTATCAAAACTTTCATAGTCATGAACTTCACCGATAAAAGGTTATAGTGAAAATGCCAAGATAACTTCTTTGGAGAAAACACTAAGACTATATGCATTGATACCAAATATTATGCAATAAACACCCAAATAACATAAAAAGAATGAGATATAAGAATTGATGTGAAGCCCCTTTGAGGGACAACCTCATTTTATAATAAAACAAATGTACAATATGAGACACTTTCTTAAACTACATCTTCTTGGTGTGTATGTGCACATATATATGAGACAAAGGGTACAATTACAATTAAAGGGTCTATTCAACAATACTAATGTAGCAATAAAAATGCAATAACTCAATGTCTAGGGATTTAGGGCTTAACATGTTAGATGATGGATATTATTGGCCATATGTTTCTATAGATGTGAAAATGTGGGTGATGTGCCATATGTTTCCAAATTACTTTGCCAGTACTAAAGAGACCTTGGGAAGATTTGATCATGGATATTTTCTTTGGAATACCAAGATCGCAATTCTTTGGAATACGAAGATCAAAGTGAGGCAATGATTCTATATCTATTGTATTTGATAAGTTTTCTAAAAAAAGTCATTTTATTACATGTAGGAAATTTTCTAATACAATGAAGGTAGTTGTGTTGTTTTTCAAATAAGTTGTAGGATTGCATGGATCCCCTAAAAACATTACATATGATAGAGATATTAAGGATTTTGGTACAATCCTTACATAAATAGGAACATGGAGGTTGTGAATATGAGTCTAAATAACATGTTGAGATGTCTAGGTCAAGAGAAACATGGATTGTCATTTTGGTGCAATTTGAATTTGCATACAAAATCTCAAAAAAAAGGCTTACGAGACATTTTTAGAGAGAGTGAAAACAAAAAGTCATTTACAAAGTTCATGAAGAAGTTGTATGAACATCTTAGAAAGAAGTAGCAGTAAAGTACTCAAAAGTGTAAGGATGATGATGAGAAAAGGAGTAACCTATTTGGTAACTCTACCATACACAATTATGGAGAGTGAAGATTCAATGTTATTTGCAAAGTTCATGAAGAAGGTGAATGGAAATGTTAGAAGGAAGTAAGGACTATGATAAAAGAAGAGGGAAGAAGTTATAAGGAGGAGATTTAATCCTCGCGCAATTGAGCAAGAAATCACGTGGAATATATAACAATTTGAAGTTTAAAAGGATAGAACCATGCAGAGTTCCAAAGAATGTTTCAGATAATTCATACAAGATTGAATTGGCAAAGTACTGGATATCTCTCCGATGTTTAATGTTTCATTTTCTCACGATCAAAACCATTTTCTCACATTTATTTCATGTTTGCCTAATAGACAATATAGTTTGTTTAACGATTAAAGCGTCATAGATCGCGCCATATACGTTGTGCACATCAACCATGTCATTTGGTTTGCGTCACATTTGCAAATAGTTGTTGCATCGATAGAGAGTAATGACCCATTCTAAACGTTTTACCTTTTTCTAATTTTTATTACAAATTCAAAATAAATTCTGTAGGAAATTCATGGAATTGCAGATTAAATTGTTGATATTATATATTTGGGGTGTTTTTATGTTTTTTTATTGGACTGAATTCATTTTCAATATTAAGCAATGTAAAATTGTAATTTTATTAATCATTGTGTTGTTGGATTTCAAATATAATTATCAAAAAATTAAAAACTTAAAACATTTTGATTGTGTTGAGTTGATTTATGCATTCAAAATTTAAGCAATGTAAAATTGTGATTTCACCGACAATTGTGTGAGTAACTCTCATTATAATTATCCAAAAAAATAAAAATTAAAACAAGAGATATGATCGTAACTGTTTGATTATCCAAAAATAAAAAAATTAAAACAAGAGATATGATCGTAACTGTTTGATTGTTGTTAAAATAAATCCTTAATAAAATTCAAAGAAATGATGAAAGGTTAAAGACATTAGAGGTTTTGTTAAAACAACTTAACAACAAAAATTAAATAAAACCGTGCAATATTTTTATTAAATAAAAGATTAATTGATGTCAAAGAAGAAAATTGAATATGTATTTTTACACTATTTTAATTTTGCGTTAAAAAAACTCTAAAGAGAAACATTAATAAAAATAAGTGTGGAGGTAAATGAGGGTAGATGGAAAATTATGTAAGAGCTGAAGGACCAGATCTTGTCATTCAGAGGTGAATCAGTGATAGAATAGCGTTATCGAATTTTTTACTTTTGTCAATGCAAACAAAATTTGAACACAATGTTTTATCGTGGAATCCAATTGGGAAAACCACAAACACTTTTCTATTAACTGCAAAAAAAAAATTACAAGTTACAATAGAAGGAAAATGTTCTTCCTCTTTAGATCATCACCCACTGATCAGGATGCACCCACACCCCTTGTTCACTAGCTCCAACTAGTAGGAGGGTACAACCTCCTATTTAGTCAGCGACAACTGACAAGGAAGCACCTACTTCCCTATAGGCTCCAACCTGTCCTTCCACCTCAGTGCCACCCTTTGTTCATCAACCTCGAAATAGGATATGCACTCCAGTAATGGTCTTCTATATCAAACATTGGGTTTCATAATTGTTGCGTTGTCTCCTTCTATTCTTGATCTTAAACAATTCTTTGACAGACACACTTCTTCTTCACATTTCAACATACTTATAAGTCTTTAATCTTTTCAATGCAACTCTTCATAAACATCATACTTCTTCATTTAATAGATTATAAATTTAATTAACATTCATTATTACTAACACAATTATCATTCTTCTTTGATTTAATTCCATCTTTTAATGCATGAATGATTTTAACAAATATTCAATCCATCTTTTAATGCATGAATGATTTAACAAATATTCAATCAAACTATTGTTTTTTTGTGTGTGCAACTTACTGTCTTTGTGTTACTGCAGGGTTTTATTAATTTTTGAGATCATATGACAACATGTAAACCATTTAGCAGTTATGGTGAGGTTTTTATATCCTCTGTTATATTCTTCATGTGATCCATGTTCGCAATGATCTTTCTCATTATACCAAAATCGTGATAGTGTGAAATCTTTGGTGTTGTGCAAGGTTTTAACTAGTTTTTGGCGAACCTCCACAATTGGCAGTATGCCAAAAAATTCGACAGGAATAGCGGTCTCAACATTTGAAAGTTTATTAACTTGGTAGCGAACTTGGTGATCCTCTAGACTTGGTCACCCTCCATACTTTGCGTTATGCTACAAACTCTGATAAAATTGGCAGTCTTACCACCTAAGCCCACGATCACCCATATGATCGTCGTGCCAAACAATTATATAAAAAAAATATTAAATCAACGGTTGTAGTCACTTCTTCCAAAAGGTAGGGGGCCTGACAAGTCATCCCGATCACTAGGCTAGTGGTATTCTAGTGAATTCCAAGCACCTAGATCCCCCACCATACCTCTGCACTACGCATCGAATAAGCATAGAGAGGGTTGTCAATATAAACCCACTTAAAATTCCCCCCTTTACCAATGTGGGATAATTCCCAAATGGATGATTTAATAAGCACCATCGATCACTTGATCGGACACTTGTTGAGTCTTTAATTTGTCTCAATTGTCCACGCTTCCTCTTTGGCCCAAATGTATTAACCATGATGTTTGGTTTTGTTTCAACAACAGGCTCCCATTGACTCTTAAAGCACTTCCCCTGATTGTGTTTAGGTTTTTGTATTGATGCCATAGTTATAGTGCTCTCATGAGGCAACCTGCACTCTGAGTAATGAAAACCATGTAATATGTGAGAGAAATTCCTTCAAGATTAAGTTGTGAAATGTATGCCCGAAGCAAAAAATTGAAGTTTCCATATTATCAAATCAAAATCTACATTCTCATTCATCCCCGAATCTAGAAATGTTCCAAAGCATGCCCTCAATAATCAATGTGGCAATTGCAAAATGATCTCAACAAGCTTCATATTAAACAATTATTCTAGTACGTTTCTTGTATAGGATGTGATAGCCACATTCTCTGCATTGAATTACATCACCAGGATTTAGTGAATTCTCAGCTCCACATTCTCCACAAATGTAACTCACAATTTTGGGCATTGCAATTCCATCCATGGTAGCTTGAATCCTGAAGAAAAACATTGATCTCTGCATTGGTATCTTCCAAACTCTCCTTAACTGGGATTGGCACTCGATTTAAGAGCTTTGCAGGTTCCATATTCTCTTATTTTTTCTTGAGCAGTGACACATTCTATAGTTTATTTCTAAGCCTCAATCTACCTCTCTTTCTATGTTATGTTGTAGAATGTGCAACAACATGATTAAAATCCATGTCCTTGACTTGCATCTCGTCCTTTAGTATACTCTAGTAATCCCTTTTCAAACTAGGATCAACATGTATCAACAAACCTGCAAATTTGATACTATTTACATAATGCGCTTCATCTTGAGTTTTGTGTCCATATCTTGGCAGTCCATCTTTCTTTTCACATGCATATCAATCGATAGAAGTATGAAGGCATGCACATTGTCTATACATGGATAAATACTCTTCCAGCATTATCAAGCAGAGGTCTACTAGCAAACACCTCTGTTGTAAGGTCAATAATAGGATAGTCAGTATGAGCACCAGGATAGGAAACCACCAACATTGGTAAGAAAAATTCTACTATAAAATATCAATAATAGGATAGTTAGTATGAGCACTAAGATAGACAAGCAACAACATTGGCAAGTATAGGTCTATTGTAAAAGATCAATAATAGGATAGTTAGTATGAGCATTCTCACAAAGACAACCCCTATCTTCCAGGCACATCACAAAGATTGTAATAACAAAGTTCCTCATAACCATCACAATCAACAGGTCAACATACATCACTACTTATGTCATTTTGCATGCCCCATCAATCATTTTGTCAACATATACATGTCATCATAGGCAACATATTGTCAACATGTTCTTCTCTGTTTTAGATTTATATATATGTAACAATGTCAATGTCAATGCCATCAATGCCAACCTATATTTCCATATTTCCAACAATATCCCCCTTTGGAATCGATGGAAATATTGTTTTCATTTCTCCCCCTTTGGCATTGACGGCAATGCTATTTTCATTTCTCCCCCTTTGACATCAAGGGAAAAAGGTTGAATGAATCCCCCTGACTTAGATCACAGTCTCCCCCTGAATTGATGTCAATTGATGCATTGTTTTCTTGAGAGAATAGATTGGAATAGAGACTACTCCCAATATTTGCCTAAGATATCCAAATACATCTCTGCTTAAGGGTTTAGTGAAAATATCTGCAACCTGTTTTTGTGTTCAGACATATTCAAACTTAATTTTCTTATTTTCAGCCTGATCTCTTAGATAGTGGTATTTTATTGGAATGTGTTTTTCTTTGGAGTGTTGGATAGGGTTCTTGGAGAGACTTATAGAACTTGTATTATCATAGTAGATAGTAGTGGGTTCTTCAAACACTACTTTGATGTCTTGTAAAGTTTGTTTAATCCATTCCACTTGTGTGAAACATTCTTCTTCTGGAATATGTTGGGCCCTTCGTTTTTGGGATACGGAATCATGCAAGTTTTGACTGAGCATAAGTTTCACAAGCTCCAGAAGAGGATGGACAACAGAATGAGAAAGAGAAATACAAAGCAATTGCGAAAGTCAGTGCAACACCAGCTAAGCTACAAACGGTTGCAACATAACAAGAAAGCGTGCAAGCCAAGAAGGAAGACACAACCCAGCTTATATATAGTGATGAACATAATTGTAAAAGGGTTGATTTGTTGGTTGATTAGTCATTGTTGTTTTTGTTTTTACCCAGTCGGACTAGTTGTTGATGATTGTCGTAAGTCGAGTGAAGTCAAGTCTTGATTCTGTAATGAATTTGATCTATCAATTTTGAGAATCGGAGCTCTGCAACATGATTCCAGAGTCAAGAGTCTGTACAAAGCACTACCATGTAAGTCTAATTCTGTAACCAGAGAAAGATTATGAAGATAATATGAAGAATGAACTAAATTTTCAAATATGATGTGTCTATGTGTGTTTACTTATGCATTACAATATTTACTTATGGCACATAAGTTCTATTTGATGGTTCATCGTTTAAATGCTTGATCGCAACGTAAGTAGGTTCGATTCTTGCACATGTATGTTTCAGATCTATTCATTTCTCTTACACAAAATCATGAATGAGTCCTAAAGGCTCTATGGATCCTCTTAAGTCTTTTCCCTACCCTTCCCTCTCTATCTATATTAGTAGTGCTTCGAGTGAGACTTCTTATCTTTAGAGGAGATGAAAATGCCAGCACTCTAGACTACACGGTACCTTTTGTTGGTAACTTGAGAAGGACCCTAGTCTGATAAAACTTGCGCCAACAAAATGGTTCTGTTGTTGGGACTTGAACCCGGGTCTCTCGGGTGAGAGTCGAGTATCCTAACAAACTATAATACAATGAAAAGGGAGGGGTTAGCAATGATTTATGATTTACAGAAATGTAGACATTATTTGTTAGGTTCTCATTTCAAGTTCTTTACTGAACACACTGCATTAAAGTATCTAGTTAACAAGTCAGTACTAGAAGGAACAATTTGTAGATGGTTGTTGTTATTTCAGGAATTTTCCTTTGAAGTTATCATCAAGCCAGAAAGATGCAACGTAGGACCTGATCACCTGTCCAGGTTAGAGTCAGGGGAAAGTGGCGGACTAGTAGATGATTAGCTCCCATATGTAGACTTGTTCAGAATTGAGGCCATACCGGAGTACTTGGAGGACATAGAAGTATTCCTAAGTACATGAGCCATTCTAGAGACATATTCCGCAACCCAAAAATGCCACAGGGTTGTTAGAGTAGCAAATTACTAGTTGATCGTCGGACAGTTGTATAAACTAGGACTAGACAACATCCTAAAACGATGTGTCCTAGATCATGAAAGACAGGAAATACTCTGGGAATGCCATAGTGGAGTCGCAGAAGGCCACGTAGGAGGAAAGGCCACTACACAGAAAGTTCTCCCGGGAGGACTTTGGTGGGAAACACTTTTCAAGGATGCAAAATTATATGCTAGATCCCGTGATGTTTGTCAATGAGTGGGAAAGCCGTCACACCGAGATGAACTACAACTACAACCAGATAGAGCTTTACAAGCATTTGAGAAATGGGCAGTTGACTTCATTGGACAAATCAACCCTATCACCAAGCATTCAAAGGCTAGGTACATCATTATTGCAACCAACTACCTCACCCGTTGGGTAGAAGCAACAGTTGTACAGAACTGTTCGACAGATACTACTGCTAGGTTCATTTTTGAGAATATCATTACTCAGTTTGGATGTCCCAGGAGCCTAACTAGTGATCAGGGAGGTCATTTCATTAGAAGAACTATAGAAACACTTACAACATAATTTCTTATTCAACATTACAAGAGCAGTCCATACCACCCACGGGCCAATGGAACAGTCGAAGCCTTCAACAAAATTCTAGAAATAGGGTTAAAAAAGGTATGTTGTGCAAACTGTGAGGATTGGGACAATAGATTTCCAGCTATACTGTGGGCATACAATCCAACCACAAAGAAACTCCACAGGTACACACCGTTCCAATTAGTTTACAAGAGAGAACCAGTGGTGCCTACAAAATTCATCACTCCAAGTCTATATATTGCACAAGCCACACATATGATAGAAGAGGAATCCATTACACAAAGGCTTATGGATTTACAAGAAATCGAGGAGACCAAATTTCTAGCAGACTTCCATCAGCCGGTTGAAAAAGAAAGACAAAAATATGTGCATGACAGGCACATTAGGACCAAGTTATTCATGCAAGGAGACAAGGTATTACTCTATGATAATCAGTACCAGAAGCATCCTGGAAAGCTACACATGCACTGGTTGGGACCATTCATAAGTGTAGATATTCGAACCTCAGGAGTAGTCAAACTAGCACAAATGGATGGTGTGTTGCGGCCAATATGGGTGAATGGCGCTCGCCTAAATCCCTACCTGTCTCAAAAATGAGAAATATGGACTGCCATTCTAGTCTGAAGGAGCTTGTACATTAGTTAGATATGAGTTTTCTGAAATTTTGTAAATTCAGTTAATAAAGTCCATGTGTGCAGTGTTGCTCCATGACACATAGTTCATTTTTCATATAATCATTTTTTGATACAGAACTAATGACTCAACAGTGCAAGATCTGAAGCATAAGAGAATCCATTAATGAAAGTCATTAATATGATGGGGACAACCTTTGTGTTTGAAGGGAGGATGAATCTGAATACCATATGAATCCATGTGCCACACAAACCTAGTCTAGTCACGACCTTTATTTCCATTTCGGTACCATGTCTAAGGTCAGTTAAGCCATAAAGTTGTGTTATGCAAAGATACCCTCGAATTTTACGCTGGGATACCCACCCGTCAAATGGAATTGTTTGATTGGCCACGTGCCTATTCCACTCAAATAAGTAAATGCCAGAATCGCCCAATAGGATTTACCCTGTTAAACCGTCCCATCGGACAACTCAGATCTAGTTGCATCCATACGGTCATAATGACCAACAGTTATTGCTAAAATTTCTTGTTAGGCCAAGTATAAGGCTCTGAGAACTCGCCTGAGAATGTGTCGTTTCCAAAAGAACATAGCCCTTTATGAATTCTGTAGAGTTAACCATCTTGTACCATTATGAAATCTGCAGTCGTAACCCTAGTCCTTAGCTACCAGAGAAGTGTGAATTCCAAGAACCACAACAAGCCGAAGTGCCATGTCTAAAGAAGCGATTCTAGATGATCCCTACGATCGACGAGTCAAGGTCATGGGCAATCTCAAAGGGAAGGTGGAGCATGCTAAGCTCCTCGACCTTAACCTGAAAGATTCAGTCTTATTCCCTCAGATGCACACAGATGTCTTTTGGGAGATGGCTCTAGATGGAATCGGAGGTATGAAATTCATGCCAAGACCATAGTTTTTCAACCTATTCAGTTTGACCATCATGAACCTTAGATACCTACCAGTATTTGACACCACTGCTGAAGTTGCGCGGTGCACAAAATTTCTGATAAGTAGTGTACATGACAGAATTCTCTGGTTGGATACGAGATATCCAATCCATGTTGAAGACATCCACCAGCTTACAGGACTGTCCTTCGAAGGGGAAGACATGTTGAAAGGATTCCAGGTTCCTAGTAAGCATGGTAAAAAGAAAGGCGAGCTTAGCCTGTACAAGAAATGAAACACAAAGAGGGGAGGACGCACAACAACAATCAAGCCAATACTACCCGAGACAGTATGGACTAGCTATTACATCATATCCACCAAGGTTATGAGATCATACTACAAAGTCGAATGCTCTCTAGATGCATTATTAGTAGCTGACTTTTGCGCCAATGGAGCCATGTTTAATTGGTGTAGTTACCTGTTGGAGGAAATACTAGTAGCATGTGAGGAAGCGCAGGAGAAGGGAGGAACCTTCACTTATGGACATCTACTCATGGCATTTTCTATGTTTAAATGGAAGCCACCTGTGGGAAGACAATCTACGATACCAGATAAGGGGCGCATGGCAAAGATGTTAGAGCCATGGTAGTCCAGGCTAGATTCAGAGAATACAGCCTTCAACATCGCAACATTTGCTAAATGGTATAATGGTCTGATAGACATAACACAGAGGCTGCGTATCCCGCAGGATTTCCTCAACTGTAATACGCAAACTATCGCCTTCAGCATGAACCGACACTATACATTTGTTTGGTTGAGACATGTTAGTAGGGAATATTTCCACACAAGGATGTTGTCATTCTGTCTCAATGAGGGGGCCTTTGACAAGGAAGTCATTTCATGGCCAGGAGTCAAACGTAATTTGGCCAAGTCAAGAATGCATTATATCCTACTGTGGAGCTGCTGAAGAAGAAAGACAAAGATGCAGGAGCCGGACCAAGCTCAGGGCCAGAGCCATAGAATCCATATGCTCCAGCATAATCAGACTATAAGGAGGAAGAAGAGATACAACAATTGGAGCAGAATAAAATACTATCCCTCCATCATCTACTAGTTGATGTCGTGTTGTCAGGTGCAGATGTTAACCAGATCCTGGGTGCTATGTTTGGTACCAAACCATTGGTGAAGAGGCCCAGAACTAGGATCTCACCGAATAAACCTATGAACCCACAACCCCTTGCATCAGCCCCTACCTGCACCCTCTCTGTAGCCGAATCCAGCACTGTCATCCACATTCATGATGAATCAGAGCCTAAAACATTCCTATCCACATTCATCACTGAGCACCCTCCATCACCACCACCCCAATCACCAAACCCTATCACCACTAGCCCACCCTAGACCACAACGCTAGAGATGATGTAGCTAAATCAACTAGAGATAGTGTATCAAGGACTCCCATAAATAACCCAAGCGTCACTCAAGTCAAGATCATAAGTTTCTGGTCTAGAACCCAAAGCACCAGAGAAAATAATGAAGCTGAATGATCTGAATCTAGACATCCAGGAGAAACAACTTGAGCCTTTGACACAAGGGAAACACACCCAAACTAAAGAGGAGTTGCACACCCAAAGAAAACAAAAAATCCCCCCACCAGCCAAGGATGAGGAGGTATAAGAAACCATAATGCAGGAAGTAGAAGTAACAAAATACCAGGGGCTACCAGAGCCTTGGAAAGAACTAGAACCAACACCAAGGCACAACGTGACATATGCATGTGAACAAATGGAGCGGGTTCTCCAGGACCCTCAACAATGCACAAAACTGATGCAGCTTGTTGGCATAGGGGTAGACCCAAGGTTCAATGCTCAAGAGTGCACCAAAAAATCCCTAACTACAAGCCCTTTCGGCAACACCTATGAAGCAGATGAAGTCTCACCTGAGGTAGAGGCAGGGGTGGTTGCAAGACTCAGGTGTCTGCAACCTTAGCTGGGACATAGATCTATGATTATATCATTTATAGAGCACTTAGCATCGATCATTCATCAATATTCAACCCTTATTATACTTCGCAAACAACACAAAGCTTTGCGGTGTACACTCAGATCTATAGTATTTCAACACTTAACCAAAGTAACCCATATCAGATTAGGTAGATCAACACTAAGCATTCTCATACACATCAGATCTAACAATCATATATATCTAACAAGCACATAGCACAAGTGGATATATCAAAGCACATAGCATAAGCAAAGATAAACACATTGAATCAAAGAACATAGCATAACACACAAATTTATGTGGTTCACCCCCTCCCTGGGGCTACGTCCACAAGATCTTCTTCTTTATTATCGTATTCAATATGTTACAAGCACAAAGCCTCCAAAACCCTTCTTCACATAGGACATAAGATCTGTGCAGCTTGCTAGATCATTCTTCCTTGCGTTACAACACTTAGCTTTCTATAGCAACCTCACAGTAACTTGCACTTAGCCTTGCAAGCCTTACATAGTTCGCATAGAGCACTTATTAAACATCACATAAATGCACTACCAATTGCACTAAGCAATCACATATACAACTTCTTACATTGCCTATCCTTCTATTTATACATTACAAAAGTGGGCCTAAGCGTGGGTAAACCCATGGGCCGACATCTCTTTCCCATTACATATTCCCAAAAACCCAAAAAGGACCCAAAAGGGGGCCTAGATTCCGCAATTTCGTCTTCTTCGACAGGTTATCAAAGTCCCAAAAATGGTCAATTATGACCAAGTGTTCCTCAAAACTTGTTCAAGGGCCAACAAGCCCCCAAAACTCACCTGTGACTCATCTTGAGTCACTCTGGTCTGATCAATTCCGCCTCGAATGCCTCGAGATTGGCTCGAGCTGCTTCTACCTACTACAATGTGACAACCTCTTGCTCAGTGAACTCCTGGATCATTGCATCATTTACTGGTGCCTCTAGGTGTTGTTCCGTAGTGATGACAACTTGTTCAATATTGGCTTCCTAACTTTCAACTTTAGTGAACAATTGGCATGCCTTTTCTTGGATTGGTTGAATTGGTTGGCATACTTCCATCACTTTACTTTGGAGCGTGTGTACCTGTTTTTGTGCGGTGCATTGTTCTAGAAATATCTTCATTCTTTCGACTGGGGTCAAGGCCTTCAGTTGCGCCTATAACGTATCTGTGTGTTTCTTTGCTTCTTGGAGTTGTGCCTACAATTCTTCCAACTCTAGATTCTATGTGAGGTTCTCATAAGTTTGGGTGCTTCTAGTGCTTAGCTACTTTCATTCTAAGGTAAGGGTTTTTAATCAGCCAACTGCGTTGCGAGCAATTGCCTCCATTAGGTCTCTTATTTCTTGGGGAGTCTTAGGCATGGTACGAAGTTCTAGATTTGCGATGCATTGCTGAAGTTGCTAGATTACTTCTTCAAGTTGTGCAACCTGTTGTGGGACACGTTCTTCAATATTCACTTCTATGACCATCACAGAGTGAAGTGCTTTGTGAACCCTTTCCTGTACTTCAAGTAGCTTTGCTAGAAACTAGTCCTTGCTCTGCTGTAACTGTTCTTTTTCCTCATCCCATTTCTCTTGCACGACAAGCTTTTCCTTTTCTGCCTTACTCTGTTGTTCTACAAGTGCACGTTGTACTTGTGTCAAATCCTGGGTGGATTGTATTGTATCTTCTTGATCTCATCGAAGGTGAGCTTATACTTTATCTGTGATCTGGTGTAATTGGGTGGGCTCATCGCATGTTCCTGTTGTTCCAATTGTCAAGGGTGTAGTAGAAACTGCTTGGCTGTACTGGAGTGCCTTTTGCACTTCTTGAAGTTCACCTAGCTGAATACCTCCTCCTGTTTTGCTTCTTGCTTTCCTACGATCTCTAGTGAAGCATCATTCAGTGCAGTGACTAAGAAGTCGAAGTCATCTGGTGTGAGGGTAGTCTTAAACGTAGTCTGGGCAGCCTTAGTTTTCTTTCAGGTTGAAGTCTTTCGTGGGGTAATCTTCATTTTCTTAGAGGGGTCCTCCTCCTCTCTAAGCGGAGTAACCTCACCTTTGTTTTGCTCAACTTTTGTGCCACCTAGTTCTTCACCATCACCTGCCTACGTAGGTGAGATCGAAGTATTCTTCGTGGATGTGATATGTACATCTTGAACTTCATCATCCTTCTTAGAATTGCTTGCTCCAGGTGTATCCATAATAGCTTCAGGGATATCCACATTGGACATTTTTGCTGGGTTTGCTGCAACAAGGAGGTCCACCGACCATTCCTTGGTAATTTTCTCCTAGTCTTCTTTTTTCAACTTGTAGTACAGATGAAGATGTTGTTTGTTCTCATCAATGCATGCTATGATATAGGTGAAGTGGCGGTATGCTCTGAATTTTATCAAAGGTCTAAACCTGTGAAGTGTAGAATAGATTTCATTCTTCAATTGGTTGTAATAGGAATGGAAGACAACATTATACTGCCACTGCTTGTTCATGTCTTTGGAGTACCACAACGTAAAGAACTTTGCGGCTAGTGGTTCGAAGGGTTCGATCTCCAGAAAAGTGGCACCTTCTGGCATCTCCCAGGCGATGAAAGCGATTAGTATGAGAAACCAACTAAAGTGGAACTCATACCCCTGGTCTTGTGCTTCTCTGCAATCAATCTCTAACTGTTTTACAAGGTACTGAGCCTAGTTCATCTATAGTCCCTCAGTGCAGTTCCCTGTGAGGTGAACTATGAATCTAGTCACTTGTGTTGGTCTGTTCTTGAAAAATAGCTTGCCCACGATCAACTGACAGGAATGGTGCACTGCGCCACTCTGGATAGAGACTAACTTGTAGCCTCGCATGCCTTTCTCTACATCTCTATAAGTTTCTCTTATCTTATGTGCTAGTCCTCGGTCTGAGGTCTTTCCAGGGTAAAACTCTTGTGGGCTAGGGCCTTGCATACTAAGTCTTGTGATCCAATTGATCAAGATCAAATCCACAGTGATGTGGCGTTCCAACCATAAGTATCCTCCATGGTAGCAGGACAAAAGCAACTTGATGCATGTGTTGACTTCCTGGTGTCTGTCGAAAGGTGAAGAAATCTCAGGCTTCGGGCTCAAATTCTCACTTAGCAAAAAGTATTCTCGGTGTGTGGCCCGATGAACTAAGTAGGTAAACTTAGAAAAGGTCGGCTTGCAACGGGTATGAGGCTACATTAACTTATGTTCTGTCCATTATGGTGCATTCTAATGGTCTAGTGGCGAGCCATAAATGCTTTCTAACCCGTTCAAAGAATAAGTCGAATGGTTATATTGGCTTCCAATGGCTATATTACTTCGCCTCGACGGAGTGGCATATGTCTTTGTTCTGATATCCCAGCGAAGCTCCAATTCTGCAAAGTGTCTTTCTGTAAGGTACCCTCTGGGATCTTTTGTAATTTTTGAATCTTAGACTTCTTCTTACTTAGCTTTCTAGCCTTCTTTTCAGTGAGCTTCGTCTCGGTGATTCTCTTCTCATTTTGATTTTTATTTTTCTTGGACATAGTCACTTCATGCTAGTGAGATTCTCTCCTAGGGTTTAGGTATATCACTTCTTTTTTGTCTGGGGTAGAAATTTCAACCTTTTGTGTAGCTTTGGCCTCGACATCTAGGCATCTAGTGTCAGATGGATTCGAGTGGTTTTCTTGTTATTCTATCAATTATGTGATCCTTTTAGTCATTGAAATCTTTTAACTCTTGTCTCTGTTGTTCTAGAAACTCTTTTTCTTCCTTCTTTCTTGCTTGATCTCTTTCAATCCAAGGTCTTCTGAGAAGCATAGTAAACGGGGCACTGTCCTCCATGAATTTGATAATCTCAAAATCTTCTTTTGTCGAAGTTCCATTGTCTATCATAGGTATCTGAGCGAGTTTTCTACATAACATCATCATTTTTCCTCTGAATAGTCCTATTCCTCCCAATGAAGGTGTTAGTCTCTAATTTTGTCTTGGTTTAGTGAGAAAACTTTATTCTAAAGCCTTCTTACCTACACTTCAACTTCTGTTTCCAGTTGATTGCGTTCTTTGTTTTTAGTGTCTTATGGTTTGCATTTCAGTTTTTGAATAGTTTATTCAAGTTCGATTTGAAAAACATTGTTTAAAATTGAAGTGTCTCCTTTTATTCCATTTGAATTTCAAAATTTCAAGTTGTGAAACGCGCTACGGGAATAAGCCTATTCCCGTAGCGCCAAATAATCATGCCATAACTTGTGCCTGTTATCCTGATTTAGTTATGATGACACGATTCATGAATTGAGAGTTCGTGTGCTCCCACAAAAACTTAGCAATCATTTTCAAATCCAACAGTTTCAGAATATAATTGATATGCACGCGCACAGGGTTCATTTCAAAATACCTGTTGCTTGATGATCATTATATGTTACCTATTCAAAGTTGGTTTAATTCAAGATTGCAGGGAGAAATGCAAATATCCATTCAAAGCAGCAGGATACACTAACAATTGCAGGTGGTGAATTTGGAATCCGAAGACGACAGTTGCGGAATCGAGTTTAATGGCGCCAAAGAGGAGAGGAAAAGTTTCCAGAATAGAACCAAAAGGAGCGGAACTTCTTGAGTCCTATTGTCAGATGGCCCAAAGGTTCAAGGATGCTGGATGGTTTGAATTTCTCACCATGTTTTAGGGTTATGATGAGTGGGTTTCCATGGAATTCGCTCAGAATTTCGATGGTCACGAGGTCGAAATCGACAATATGTTGATGCCAGTCACAGAGAAGACTATAGCTAAATATTGCAGGCTTGTGGTTGGAGGGGAAGGATGGTGGAAGAAGGAGCACATGGTTACTGAATTTGTAAATCAATTTCTCCTTCCAGATAAGTAGAATCCATATTGGAGAAGGGGAATACCTCGTAACTGGGTTCGACTCGAATGGCACACAGCTCTGGTGGTGATTCATAGGTACATCACCTGCGAAGGAAGGTTTTCATTGGTATACATCTACCATATCAGAATATTGATGCATCTAAATGGTGATTACCCTTTAAATATTCCTTATTTTTTGCTTAAAGGTTTGACAAAAATGTCCAAGAAAGTACAGTCAATCTCCACTAATGCTAAAGGCAGTTTGTTCCATCAAGTCCTGATCAAAACCCTAGTCATGTCTTCCTTGAAAGAATTACAAAAGCCCTGGAACTGGCTGGTGCAATCCTTAAAACCTATCACTCAATCCAATAAGCAGAAAAAGGGTAGAGGGAAGAAGACCATTACTTAAAGCCTAGATATTTCTAATGAAATTCCTGTGAAAGATGAGTCTTATGATATCAAGGTAACTAAGAAAAGTAGAAGTAAGAGACCTAGATGGGAGATCAAAATTGAAATGCTTCCTGAAGAAGATGTTAAAGGAGAAACAAAGTCAGATAATGAACTCGCTGCTCAAACTACAGTCAAGTCTGAAGTGCCATCGACCAACAAAAGGAGTGTTGCAATCAAAGGAAAAAAGGGTAAAGGTGCGTATGTATCACAGAAAACTTAGAGGAATTCGACTAGGGTTACTAATAAGTATAGGCTCAAGTCAAAAGAGATGTTCAATCCATCAATCAAAGAAGAAAACACCATAGAAGATGACTTTGAAGATGTTGAAACAAGTACTAGGAAAAGAGCAAAAAAGACCCCATTACCCTAGAGATAACAATTGACAAGCCACCTCATCAATTTGAATTGGAGATCAGATTGGATCTTCTCCTTGATTATTTGAAACAAGAAACTAAACATAGATGAGGACTTTTTCAGATCCATTTCTTTTGGATCTTGATTATTATGTATTGTTTCTATATAAACTTTGTAGAATGAGAGGAAGTGGTGGAAAAATTGGAGACCCAAGGGACCTTTTTGTGAAGCACATTGTAAAGGMATTATGTTCAATTTGRCACTTAATAGMAAAGGAATATGGATGGTTAGAMCCTCTTTTTCTACTCTGTTATTTCTTTATTCATGCTTGAATTCATATTCAGATTGCAATGCTTTTGATTCTTGACTGTTAATTTATACAGTGAAAAWTTTACTGTAAAGATTATTTTTCAAGTTTGATATCAAGCTGAACATCTTGTTTCTTTATGATATTTTGAGGCAAGAATTCTGGTGAAGTTGACAAATTGAAGGCTTCACCTTCCTTTTTCTTAATTGATTTAATCCTTGGTTTAATCCATCTTTGTGTTTACCTATTATTCAATCAATGGGATATACTCTATTTTAATCTTGTTTCTTATATTGTGTTGTTACCTTGAAACTAGTTTCAAACCACCTTACTCAAAAAACCCAATCATAAAACCCTCAAAATGCTTTTGCAATAAATCAATGATGCCCTAGCTTGCCCTTAGCAGTCAAGTGCAACTTTAGGGACTAA
>JZKD02S0051067.1:45039-58824 GCA_000966675.3 Picea glauca | reverse complement strand
ATTTCTTTATTCATGCTTGAATTCATATTCAGATTGCAATGCTTTTGATTCTTGACTGTTAATTTATACAGTGAAAAATTTACTGTAAAGATTATTTTTCAAGTTTGATATCAAGCTGAACATCTTGTTTCTTTATGATATTTTGAGGCAAGAATTCTGGTGAAGTTGACAAATTGAAGGCTTCACCTTCCTTTTTCTTAATTGATTTAATCCTTGGTTTAATCCATCTTTGTGTTTACCTATTATTCAATCAATGGGATATACTCTATTTTAATCTTGTTTCTTATATTGTGTTGTTACCTTGAAACTAGTTTCAAACCACCTTACTCAAAAAACCCAATCATAAAACCCTCAAAATGCTTTTGCAATAAATCAATGATGCCCTAGCTTGCCCTTAGCAGTCAAGTGCAACTTTAGGGACTAACAAAAGGAATCATGGCAGGCTTCCCTATAGCTTCCCAAGTTCTTTCTGGCATAATGTTCACTTGGCGTTTCTTCATCAAGAATATAGTCAATGCCGAAGTGCCCTATTCTTGCTTCGACTTGCTCATTTTCTTTGAAGATCTTGGATAATCAGACACCTTTGTGTTCCTTCAGGGTTTCTTTCATCTGTATTAATACTTTCTCTGATTCTTGTTGGGTTTTTGTATTTTCTAGATCTTTGTTATGGTCTTCTTGATTCATATTTATCCTTTCAAGCTTAGCAATCATTCTAGGGCAATACAATACCTCATGGTCCATAGCTTTGCAATAGAGACAACTAGGTCCTCTACTAGGGCCTTCCTTATATAGATGGCCTGATTTTCTGCAACTGTAATATAGGATTAATCCTCTCTTTCTTTTAAATGATCCCTAGCCTCTTATGTACTATGCACTAGAATCATGATAGGTAACCTGCAAAAAAATATTTCTAGGATCCTGCATCCATTTGTTAGGCCAGAAATTCTTTCTATGCATAGGTATAACATATCTATCATTATACTTATCATATCTATTCATATCAAACTTTCTTTTATCTATTAATTACCTAGATCCATGCTCTAGAAATGAAAAAAAATAAAAATCACTTATCTTACTTCTACAGAGCACAAAGCTTCCAGATATAAGAACTTTTAACTATTCTTTCCTTTATTAGAGTACAGAGCTTACAGATATTACCTCTTTTCTGCAAATATTACCTCTTTCTTTCAGAAATTTCCACTTTTACTTTTCTTAGAGCACAGAGCATTCAGATCTCGCTTCTTTTCTTGAGATCTGATCTTCCTCTCTTCAGATATGACCTTATTCCTGGCACAAAGCTTCACAGGTTGAGTAAAGAATTGTGCACTAGGGCAACATATCTACGCAAAGAGATTTCTTTTGCACATAGTTTCTTCTTCCTCAGTTCCCAACAATCACAGTTTCATGTCCCAACAACGGAACCATTTTTTGGCAGAGGGGCAGACCTAGGGTTCAACGCTCAAGAGCGCACCAACAAAGCCCTAACTACCAACCCTTTTGGAAACACCTGCGAAGCAGATGAAGTCTCACCCGAGGTAGAGGCAGGGGTGGTTGCAAGAATCAGGTGTCTGAAACCTTAGCTGGGACATAGATCTATGATTATATCATTTACAGAGCACTTAGCATCGATCATTCATCAATATTCAACTCTTATTATACTTCGCAGAAAACACAAAGATTCACGGTATACACTCAGATCTATAGTATTTTAGCACTGAACCAAAGTAACCCAGATCAGATCTAGTAGATCAGCACTAAGCATCCTCATACACATCAGATCTAACAATCATATATATCTAAGAAGCACATAGCACACGTGGATATATCAAAGCACATAGCATAAGAAAAGATAAACACATTGAATCAAAGAACAGAGCATAACACACAAATTTACATGGTTCACCCCCTCCCTAGGGCTACTTCCACAAGATCTTCTTCTTTATTATCGTCTTCAATTTGTTACAAGAACAAAGCCTCCAAAACCTGTCTTCGCATAGCACAAAAGATCTGCGCAGCTAGCTAGATCCTTCTTCCTTGCGTTATAACACTTAGCTTTCTATAAAAACCTCATGGTAACTTGCACTTAGCCTTGCAAGCCTTACACAGTTTGCACAGAGAACTTATTCAACATCACATAGATGCACTACCAATTTCACTAAGCAATCACATCTACTACTTCTTAAATTGCCTATCCTTCTATTTATACATTACAAAAGTGGGCATAAGCATGGGTAAACCCACGGGTCAACATCCCTTTCCCATTACATATTCCCAAAAAACAAAAATGGACCCAAAAGTGGGCCTAGCTTCCGCAATTTCCACTTCGCTTTGCGCTTTGTCTTTGACAGGCTGTCAAAGTCCCAAAAATGGTCAATTATGACCAAGTGTTCCTCAAAACATGGTCAAGGGACAACACTGCTTTGCATAGATAGAATAGAGGTTCTGACTCTTTTTCCTGCAGAGCTAAGGTCAAACATTGTGACAGGACCACCAACAGATGAGGAGGTAGAGACCCACTTGGACCATTCAACGACCAATGGACTTCCACTGCAGACATGAGCACCCATAGACGCAGCTCATTCATCCGTTGATCGCATGCAGTGGCCAGCGACATAATTATTTGGACTGATCAGAGCATCAACTGATCAATTACAACAAAGGCTCCAGGAGGTTGAGAGATCTGTCTAGGTTGAAAGGAAGGAAGAGTTTGTCACGCAAACATGAAGGATGCAGGAAGCGCATGGAAAAATTCAAGTTCAGCGCAAACTGGATAGAGTGTAGGAAAGACTTGTCGAAGCCTGGCCATAGATTCGGAAGGTTACACCCAAACTACCTGAAGTCAGTGATGCAGGCGAGCCAGAACACCGAATTGATTTTCTACAAGGAGAATGGACACAACTTGCCACTCAAGCCGAGTAGTTAAAATCACAACTACGATAGACTTAGCATGAAGTAGAACGACAACCTCATAAGCTGCAAGAGAAGATGCAGAAGATAGTACTACAAGGTAACAATGCCCAAGTAGCATTACACAAGCACACAGAGGAATGTAAATAGATTTTTAGGGAAGTCAGTGACTGGATGGGCATCATCGCTCGACGCAACCAAGTCTTGGAGGAGGTGCGCACAAATATCCAGGTGTTGAACGAAGAAGTTGTTTCCACAATGGATCCTATGGAGAAACACCATAAGTTTGATCAAATCTAACTAGTAGAAAATGAGCTTAACGCCCTCTTTGATGCACAGTTCGTAGTAAAGAAAGAGTTGCGCAACTTTTGACCTGTTATTCAAGAAGTATGCATGAAAATTTATCAAGTTGATGCAACAATAGATTTCAAGTGGAACTTGTTGGTTGCGTCCAAGACAAAGGTGGATAGCAAGGAGACAACTCAACAATTTGTTGCAGAGGCATCACTCCTGGCGAGGAAATTGCAGGATAAAGTGGGAAACTTTAAACGAATGAAACAACGAGCCTTAGAATTAATACCAGAGTTGGGCCCTTCATTTGAAGAGGTAAAATAAGAGAAAGCACAAACAAAAGAGCCCAAGGAAGAAGAAAAGGAGGACAAGGTAAAACAATAGATTCTCCTAGAAGATGGAAA
Organism: Picea glauca; assembly: GCA_000966675.3. NCBI lineage: Eukaryota > Viridiplantae > Streptophyta > Pinopsida > Pinales > Pinaceae > Picea > Picea glauca. Next base: position 55,222 of record JZKD02S0051067.1, on the reverse strand, counting down.
ATAACCAAGCACTTGAATTGAGGGCGAGTCAAGGATTGTGGTCGAAGCTTGTTGGGCCCTTTATTTTTGGGATAAGGAATCGTGCAAGTTTTGACTAAGCATGAGTTCCGTAAGCTCCAAAAGAAGTTGTATAGTAGAACGATAAAGAGAAACAAAAAGTAGTTGCAAAAGTTAGCGCAATGCCAGCTAAGCAACAAATGGTTGCAATAGAACAAGAAAGCGTGCAAGCTGAGAAGGAAGACACAACCTAGCTTATATATAGTGATGAATGTAATTGTAAAAGGGTTGATTGGTTGGTTGATTAGTCGTTTTTGTTGTTGTTGTTACCCAGTCGGACTAGTTGTTGATGATTGTTGTAAGTCGAGTGAAGTCAAGTCTTGAGTCTGTAATGAATTTGATCTATCAGTTTTGAGAATTGGAGCTCTACGACATGAGTCCAGAGTCAAGAGTCTATACAATGTACTACCGTGTAAGTCTGAGTATGTAACCAGAGAAAGATTATGAAGACAATATGAGGAAGGACCTAAATTTTCAAATATGATGTGTCTCTGTGTGTTTACTTATGCATTACAATATTTCATTATGGCACATAAGTTCTATTTGATGGTTTTACATTTAAATTCTTGCTCGCAACATAAGTAGGTTCGATTCTTGCACTTGTATGTTCCATATCAGTTCATGTCTCTTACACAATATCAGGAATGATTTGTGAAGGCTCTATGGATCCTTTTAAGTATTTTCCCTACGCTTCCCTATCTATCTTTCTCAGCAGTGCTTCGGGTGAGACTTCTTCTCTTCGGAGGAGATGAGAATGTGAACGCTCTAGAATACACGGTACATTTTGTTGGTAATTTGAGAAGGACCCTATTCTGATCAAACTTGCACCAACACAATATACTCAGCTTCAGTGGTAGACAGAGAAATTGAGGACTGTTTCTTTCTTATCCAAGCCACCAATGATTCTCCCAAGAAGAATGCTCCTCCACCTGTAGTTTTTTATTCATCTACACAACCTGCCCAATCTGCATCTGAATAAGCCCTTAAAGAGAATTAATTTTTGCTAGGGTACCACAAACCAAGATCTATGGTTCCTTTTAAATACCTAAAGATTATTTTCACAACTTGAACATGGCTCTCTTTTAGTGCAACTCAGAATCTAGCCTCCATTCGAACAACCTGCTTGACATCAGGTCTAGAAGTTGTTACATAGAGTAAATACCCAATCGTTGATCTGTAGTATTTTGGATCTACAGATTTGGACTCATCTTCCTTGCTTATTTTGCATCCAACTATCATAGGTGTACAAACAGGTTTGCAATACTCTAACTAGAATTTTTTATGCATATCTTTAACATACTTGGATTGATGGATAAATAATCCCTTTTTGTACTGTACTATTTGTAATCCTAGAAAGAAATTCATTTCACCAAGAAAAGACATTTCAAATTCTTGTTGCATCCTCCTAGCAAAGTTCTTACTCATTTTTTCATCATCACTCCCAAATATAATATCATCCACATATACTTCCATAATAATCATGTTATCACCAACAATTTTACAATAAAGATTGTTGTATGTTGATCCTCTTTTGAGGCCTTGTACTTGTAAATAAGAATCTATCCTTCCATACCATGCTATGGGTGCTTGATTTAGCCCATAGACTGATTTATTTAGTTTAAAAACATAGTCTCCTTTGTTAGTTAATTTAAATCCTTCTAGTTTCTCAATATCGACTTCCTCTTCTAAGTTTTCATTGAGAAATGTTGACTTGACATCCATCTGGTATACTTTCAATTTTTGTAGCTGGAAAAGGCTAAGAACATTCTAATTGCCTCTAATATGCCCACAGGTGCAATGGTTTCTTCAAAGTCCACCCCTTCAACCCGAGCATACTCTTTACATAGCAATCTATATTTGTTCCTGATTACTTGCCCATTCTCATTCACTTTGTTTTTATACACCCATTTAGTTCCAATGAAATTCTTATTTTTTGGTCTTGGAACTAGTTCCCAAGTTTGCTTTTTTTCAATCTGTTCCAATTCTTCATTCATAGCACTGATCCAATTCTCATATTTTCATGCCTCTTTGATTGAGTTGGGCTCAATATGTGACAAAAATGTTATTCATGTCTGATACAACAATTGTCTTCTTTTCTGCACTCCATTTCTTTTATTTCCAATATTCAGTTCTTCGGGGTGATTCTTTTGAGTTATTCTTGAGGGTGTCTTTGTGTCTCTTCTTGGGGATTCTTCTCTTATCTCTTCTTCTCGAATATCTTCCTCATCTTCACTGGTATCCATTTCATCCTCTTGTATATATTCCTTTTCTTCTTTATTCTCTTCTACTTCTTCTTCTTGTGTACCAACTGACACATCATCATCTTCATATTCATTGTGAAGTATGGTCTCTTGATGTTTGATCTTTATTGTTTTTAAATCATCTACCTTAACATATGCACTTTCAAAAATATTATGTAATATAATATTGTAGCATATGTATGCTTTCTTGGTAGAATAATATCCAAGAAAGATACCTTCATTATATCTAGCATCAAATTTTACGATATTCTCATCAAGCCTTTTGATGTAACACTTACTTCCAAAGACCTTGAAGTATTTTACCGAAGGAGCTCTCCCAAACCATAGTTCATAAGGAGTCTTATTACTATTAATCTTGAGCTTACCTCTTTTTAATATGTATAGTGTTGTGCCTACAACTTCCCTCCAATGTCCATCAGATAATCTTTATTTATTGAGCATAGTCCTTGCAGCCTCTTGGACTATTATATTCCTTCTCTCAACAATCCCATTTTGTTGAGGTGTTCTAGCAGCAAATAATTATCTTTTTATTCCATGAGTTTCACAGAAGAGGTCAAACTCTTTTGAGGTGAAATCACCACCATTGTCTGATCTAAGACATTTTATTTTTGTCTCTGGTTCATTTTCAACAAGGGTCTTAAAATCTTTTAATTTGTTAAGTGCTTCTGATTTCTCCTTGAGAAAACATACCAAAGTCATTCAAGTAAAATCATCAATGAACAACATAAAGTAGGACTCTCCTTGCAAACTCTTGGTCCTTGTAGGTCCACAGAGGTCGATGTGAACAAGATCTAAAGGTTTTTAGGTTGAGTATTTTTTTGTTTTGAACCTTATCCTAGTTTTCTTCCCTAGTTGATAATGTCTACACATAGGATTTGAGAGCTTTATGATCTTTGGCAAGTTTGTCACTACCCCAAGATTGTTGACTTTCACTAAATTGTCAAAGTTAATGTGCCCAAACCTTCAATTCCATAGACAACTTTCATCTACTAAATTTATATGACACTCGTCATTCAATTTTCTATTTAGTATATATAATTCTCAGGAGTTCTCGGAGCAATACCAACAAGTTTTCCTGAGTCCTTTCTCCTAATATCACATTTCTAGTAATAAAAAATGCAAATGTGCCCCTGATCACAGGTTTGGCTGACACTTAATAGGCTAGGTTTCAGTTTTTCAACAAGAAACACATCCTTGGATTTGTGTTTTCCCAAATTCACAGTGCCTTTCCCAAGTATGTTACCTGAAGCAATGTCACCAAATGTAATTTTAACCTTTTGTTTCTTTAAGTTCAAAAAATTTTCCTTATTTCCTGTCATATGTTTTGAGCAACCACTATCAACATACCAAATATCTTCTTTATCTTTGACTTTCAAAGAATTAATACATTCCTCTTTTGATTCTTTTTCTTTCCAAAGCTTCTCTTACTCTCTAATAAACTTTGGTTTTTCTGAGACTTCCATTAATCTACAATTACTTTGTTTATGTCCATAATTATGACATCTGAAGAATTATAAGTTATCTTCTTGTAGAGGTGCAAAGGAGTTATAATTTATGCTTTTAAATTGATCTACCGTTTGGTTATCTTTAAGGTTATAGTTCTTAACCCTCAAGTTTTTCCTTCCATATTCTCTACAATTCATAGCTTTGTGTCCGAAATTAGAGAATGAAAAGCAATAACCAATGCTTGTTTTGATCAACCTTCTTTGGTGTTGTATTATATTCCTTTTTAATGGGTGGAAGTAATCCTCTAGAGTTCTAATCATCACTTGTCTTTTCTTCATCTTTCTTCTTGAATGTACTAAGGAGAGCACTTGCATAAGATTTTGAGTTAACTTGGTTTTCTTCTTGAGAATAACCTACTCCATTTTTTTAACTTGAATCTCTTTGTGTGGTAATAATCTTATCTAAGATTTTAGAGCTATTTTCATATCTTGTTTGAATAAGTTTTGCATCAAGCTCTTTTCTTAGGTGAACTAATTTTTCCTCCATTCTTTCACAGGTTATTTGTTTCTTTTTAAGAGAATTTCCCAGACTTTATTCCATCCTATTTGCTTCTAGGATTTGGTTTTTTAGGTTGCTTATGGGTTTCTCCATCTCTTTTTCTTTTTGTTCAACTACAAAAATTTTCAGTTGTCTATATCTCCTTTTGTATCTTCTTAATTCATCCAAGACACTGAGAAGTTCTTCTTCCATATTAACCTCTGCTTCATCTTATGACTCTTCCTCAAGATCAATTTCTTCTATTTTATTATACTCTTCATGAGGTTTAGCCCATTTGAGTACACAGGAGGAGAGCCGAGTTCACGATACACGAAGTCCCGACATCATCAGGACCATCCATCAGAAGGGGCAGGTGGAAAATATCCACATACATCGGAAGATTGCAAGGGAAGGAGCTGCAACAATCCTAATCGTCCATCAGGAGGGACGTGTGGAAAATTGATTTTCTATTATCTCTATGTGTCTATACAGATGTTTACAAAACTGGATAGTAACAAATTCCCAGTTCTCTCAAGTTCTCTCTCTTAGAACTATTCTACTTCCTAAGGCCTCTCTATCCAGACCTCTCTATCTTTCTTTGCCTATCTGCCTTATGAAATCTGATACAAGATCTCCTTACAAAAGAGGGGATCTGTGAGATCGTCCTCTCTCACCTAACCTCATCTATTACATTGAACTTTTCATAAATGTTTTCCCAGAATTGTCTACGATCTGGGCCTGCTACAAGAAACCCTTTGAGGCAATCCAACCACTACCTATACAAAGGCATGGCCTGGCATTTACAACCTTACAACATAAAAATATGTATAGGATTATATTAAATTTTAAAAATGGAGGGTCGGTACCTCTCCCTTTCTCAATTATGTGCTAGTGTGATAGTGTGTTTGCTGAGGTAGATCGATGCTCCTACATCATACTCCACAGCTAGGAAAAACATGAGCTCTTTCTCATGAGCTCCTCTTCTCTAGTGTTGAAATCCACCTGGATCCAAATTCTCTTCTGAAGTTGTCCACCTATTCCATTGCTTCGCTCTTGTTGTTGCTGCATATTCCATGCTGATATGGTAGGATTCCCTCTGTTCAGCTTCTCCCTACTGAAAGATTCTTGCGCTGACCTCAACATCAACTTTCTGATTTCCTCGATTACTTTCTCCAACTACTCCAGTGGCTGGCTCTCCTTATGCAATCTTCTTGGTTGCACTTCCTCCTCCTTTCCATACTTATCAATGGACAGATATATTTGATCTCCCATGATTTATTCATTTACCCTTGTGCACTAGGTTTCCACTCTTATACAGACTCCAATTCCGCGGTCTCATCACTGAGTTGCTGCTCAGTTCCTCCTCCTGACAGCTTTGCTTCTGCCAGTTATCATGTTGGCATATCTCCAGCTTCCTTTAATTTCTCTCCCGACTGGTATGCTCCTCCATCTGCTTCCAACTTGACTTGTTGGATGTGAAATATTTGCACCATTACCCTTCTCTCTAGGGATTCCAATTCTGCACACAGATCAACAAGGTCTATGTTGTTTTCTTCTCTTTCTTCTGTAAGCTCCAATGCTACAGTCATCTCTTGTTTAGCTTCTTGGCTGAAATTGTCAAGCCATTCTTCTGAGTGCTCATCTTCTCCTACTAGGGTAGACATTAGTGTCTACTCCATTTTTTCATCTTTGACAGTTTCTGTTGGTTTTCCTTCTTCCCACGCTCTGGCCTCAACTAGGCTATCTAGTAGGAATATCCGAATTCCTCCAATGATCAAAATGATCCTCTGATCCTCCTCTTGGATGGTGAGAGTTTTTAACTTATCATCATCTTCATTCACATGGTCTGCAAACCCACATGAATCTTCACCCATCAACACTCCTTCCTAATTTGAACTCTCAATAGAGTCTGTGAGACTCTCAGATAGTCTCATCTCTTTCCTCCTACCCACCTGGCAGTCTATGAGATCAACTAATCCCATATCATTGCCCTCCCGGCAACTTGAAAGTCCATTTCTGCCTACCTGACAGTCTATGAGATCCTCCAATAATATCATTTCATTGCTCACCTGGAAATTTGAAAATTCATCTCTACCCTCCTGGCAGTTTATGAAATCTTCATATGATCTCACCTCCTCCTCATCACTGAGGTGTCTCTGAAATTCTGGTTCACAGATATGAATCGGTTCTTCTTCATATCTAAGGCTTTAGACATACCTCAACCACCTCTTTAACAGTTGTTGCTTTCCTCTGGCCAACAATCTCTTGATTGGCCACTTCACCTTCTTCTTCATGGGCCACTCATACACCTAATGTGATCTTGCATCCTTCTTCATTTTAAATGCGAGCTTCTCCATTCTGGCTCTTATTTCATTGAACTCTAGATCCATATCTGGATTTTCCTTCTTCTACTGGTCTCCTCTCTGACCATGCTCATGGACTTCAGTATCAATTTCCACCTTCTACATGGCCTCCTAGCAAGTCTATGGAATACTCTACATCTATGAGAATCTCCATATTCTCCCACATCTCACCTGGCTGTTTAAATTTTTGTTTCTATGTCCATGCAACAATCTTCTCACAAAGCATCAGTACTATGCCTTATTTTCTCCTTTTGTCTACAAGAAAACTCTTGTTTATGATACCACCTGATGTTATCAGGTCATCTTGTTTCATCATCTCTCCTTTGTCTATTATCTGTAAGCAAGGCTTGGTCTTTTGATTACCTCCATTGCCTACAGAAATCAATCATGTGCTCTAATACCACCTGATGGTGTGTTATTAGAGTATTTTCTTTATCTACTCTCTTCTACAAAAATTTAAAATCTGAGTTCTGATACCACCTGATGGTGTGTATCAGAGTATTTTCTTTATCTCCTCTCTGCTATAGAAATTTAAAATTTGTGCTCTGATACAACCCGATGGTGTGTGTCATACTATTTTCTTTATCTACTCTATGCTACAGAAATTTAAAATATGTGCTCTGATACCACCTGATGCAAACCCTCTACCTCTGCCTCAGTAGGGTCCTTTGAACTCTCGGTCAAGGATCGTTATTTAGTCTATCGAGATGAAGCAGCTCTTCGATTCCCTATTGGAATCCCACGACAAATCCACAGGTCCTTTATGAAACTCTATCTGCGGAACTACTCACCAAGCGCGAATCTCACCCCCTATGACCATGGGCGTGTTTGGACTTCTCGATGTGAATCACCTCTGTTCTTCCAACTCCCAAAATGCCAAAATTTCGGAGCTCCCCATCTGACGGTCCTGATTCCCTCATGATCTGATGGCTCAGATTTCATCGGGGTTTTGCGTATCGCGAGGTTGAAAGACTTCTCACCTCCATTCTCCCGATGCACGAAATGTTGAAATTCTCCCTGAACAATCAACGATCCAGATCTCCCCTTTATCAACATCTTGATCTAATCGCGAATTCGCGTTTCGTGAGTTCTCACAAGCTTTCCCTTTGACTTCTCCAAGTTACGAGTCAGTGAAATGATGATCGGCTGCCACGCGTCCCTCTCGATGGATGGTTAGGATCATTGCACCTCCTTCCCTTGCAATATTCTGATATATGTGGATCTCTGCCATGTGTCGCTTCCGTGGATGGTCGTGATGATATTGGGACTTCATGTATCGTGAAGTCAACTCTCCTCATGTGTACTCAAATGAGCTAAACCTCATGCACCTCCTCCGGATCGAATGGTTGTTGATCCACGTGCTCAGATCTAATGGTTGAGATTTGTTTCCCCTGCGCTCGTTTCTCCTCTGTCAGGACATAGATCTAACTATATAGGTTCTTCTCCACAACAGATCAGACGGTTGTTGTCGCTCCTCCTCCTGATCTTCCACCTTCTCCTAACTTAGAATATTTTTTCAATGTTCGAAAGGTCTCGGCCTTTGAACTTCTTCCTGTGGACCCAAATCTTGGTCTTCCTTTGCTCTTGTAGCATTATCCCTCCTTTGATATTTCAGACTTAGAATAAGTATGACTCTTTCACAAATTTTTCATTATCCCTTCTTAACTTGACCTCCTCGAAGGTTTCAATCCCCCATGCACACCTTGCATTCTCGAGGTTTAGTCAAACTTAGATCTGAAGAATTTCTTGAACAAGAAATACTTCTCGCCCTCCTGGCGTCCTTCTTCTCAATGGACTCCTTACAGATCTTCTCCTCAAAGAGTATTTAGTAACTTTGTTTCTCTCGAACTCGACACGGAGTTCTTTTGTGCACACTTTCACCATCTTGATGCCCACTTGGAAAATCTTCGATAGAGTTCTTATTAACTCTGTTTCTCTGTGCTTCTTTCGCATAGTCCTCTCCTTTAAGGTATTCAGTAACCTCGAGGTTCCTCTTGAGCTTTTGATCACTCTAGTTCACCCTCCTGGTACGTTCTTTTCTGACTCCGTAGAGTTCAGATGCACACTCCTTACGCTGGCTATAGAACCTCTGATGTTCTGTTGTGCACTCCTTGCACAACCTAAAGAATCCAGAACAATATTACATGACTTAATGAAGATAAATTAAATCTATCTTCCTACTGTAAATAAATCTTATCATATATCTACAACGTTCATTCATGAAACACATAAACACCCGATATGCAAGAAAACTGCTTTTCTATTATCTATGTGTATCTATACAGATGTTTACAAAACTGGACTGTAACAAATTCCTAATTCTCTCAAGTTCTATCTCTCATAACTATTCTAACTCCTAAGGCCTCTCTACCCATACCTCTCTATCTTTCTTTGCATATATGCCTTATGAAATCTGATACAAGATCTCCTTACAAAAGAGGGGCTCTGCAAGCTCTTCCTCTCTCACCTAACCTCACCTATTACATTGAATTTTTCATAAATGTTTGCCTAGACCTGTCTACAATCTGGACCTTCTAAAAGAAACCCTTTAATTCAATCCAACCACTACCTATACAAAGGCATGGCATGGCATTTACAACCTTACAACATAAAAATCCATATAGGATTATTTCAAATTTTAAAAATTGAGGGTCGGTGCCTCTCCCTTTCTCAATTGTGTACTGGTGTGTTTGTTGAGGTGGAGCAATGCTCCTGCATCACCTTGGGATAGGGACACTTGGCTGCAAAGTTTCCAACCTTGCCATAATTAAAACATTTGAAAGGCATCTTGTCTTTGTACCTCCCTTATCCTTTATGAAGTTTTTTAATAAAATTGGCTTCTTCTACATCAGATTCTTCATGATGGTTGGGTTGAGGTTTTTTCTTTTTTTTTTTTGTTTTCTTGAGCACCTTGAAGGCTGCCTCTCCTTTTGGGAGGCTCTCATGACCTAATCTTAACTCATACTCTATGAGTATTCCATACAATTCATCCATGGTGAGTTGATCTAGATTCTCTCGATATTCAAGAGTGGGAACTTTAGGATTATACAACATAGGTAGTGTTCTTAGTATCTTTTCAACTAACTCATGTCTAACACTTCTACTTCGAAACCTATGATTGCATTAACAATATTATCAACTATTTCAATGCACTCTAAGATATTTTCTTCATCCTTCATTTTTAGACCTTCATATTGTACTTTGAGAGTCTGAAGTTTGGCCCTCTTTACCTTGGAATATCTTGCATATATAGTTTCCTGTTTATCCTAAATTTTTTTTTCATTTTTATAGTTTAGTACTTTACCAAGGATCTTCTTACTCACTCCAGCTTGTAGTGTGTTTAAAGCCTTTGCATGTTCCCAAAATTTCTTCTTGTCTTCTGCTTCTATCACTTAAACCTCTGTGACTATTGTCAAATCTAGCAGACTCTCCTCTAAGTTTCTTCTCTTTCTGTGCAAGACACAAAGTCTCAACTGTGGAAGTGGAAAAAGATTCCTTCTTCCCAAAAGCTTTCTCTCT
>JZKD02S0051067.1:11008-45029 GCA_000966675.3 Picea glauca | reverse complement strand
TTCCTCTCACTCTCTCTCTACCCCCCCTATACATAGACCTATACCATGAACTAGACCATGACTTAGACCATGACATATATCTAGAGCTACATTTAGACGATGACCCAGATCTTGATGTAGACCATGACCTAGACCATGACATAGAGCTAGATCTATATTTAGACGTTGACCTAGAGCTTGATAATGCCCAAAATAATGAAACCTATCATGACTTGTTGTTGTTCCTCTATTACTCATTATCTTTAACTTGCACATAGATCTTGATTAATCAACTCACATAAATAATGTTACTTTCTAGATTCATGAAATCAAAGCTCATGCCTACTCTGCGAGCCTCAAGTAAATTCATATCAGTAAAGAAAACAAACTGCAAAATAAAAATTGTAAATGAAATGAATGCAAATTATGTTCTCTTTGTAGTGCATTTTTTGATCTCCACCCGTTCCCAAAAAATATAGAATATAAACCTAATCATAATCTGATCTGATCCAACACTCCAAAGGGTGCACTCCAATTTCACATATTTTCACCTCTAACGATCATTTCAACTCGGTTGTACTGCAATCTCATGATGTCTAGGAATCCAAATGGTGCATTGGAATATCACTCTATATCCACCTCCAAATGTGATCCAAATGGATGTCGGTGGCCTCCCACCTATTCCAACAAGCTCATTTTGGCAGTTTTCCAGTTCGACAGTTTTTTTCTAGTTTTCGGGTCCTTGACTTCTCGGGCTGTTTTAAGGCCCTAAACAACGTTTTTAGGGCTCGCCACATTGAACATATGTAGGGATCACCACATGAAATGTGTGTATTCCTCATATGTACCTTTCCAACAAGCTATCATGTGCCTAAAACAAAGATTGTATGCAAAAGTTACGACCACGGGAAGTCGATGTACTAACTTACCCAAATGGGGCCCAGGTGACTTTTGGTGCTTCATCTCCTAGGGTTAGGTTTCTGAATGTGTAGGGTTTTTGAAATTCTTGTTTATTGTAAAAATTCCTTGAGATCCTCATTGTAATCATCTTCTGGAGAATGAGCCCAACCGTCACATCTCTTCTTGTTTCTGCTTCATTTTACAGTTTCAACTTATTTCCTTATTGAATAGAAACTAGTTTTACTGTATCTCTGTTACTTTGTGTTAAGAATATTTTGATAATAATCTGTATTCATTTCGTTCTTCTCATAAAAACTGGATCAGTGGTATCGAAGTGGTTTTCTCCTTGTCGTTCTTAATGCATGTCTCCGATGAGGTCAGGGTACAAAGAATTGGGTCTTGATCTTGTTTCTCTTGAGGAAAAAAGCTCTCGCACGCCCAAGCGACCTCTCATGGAAGGATAAAAGAAAGACGAAGGGACAGGAGATCCCTGTTAGAAAATATTTAATAGACAACGAATGGCATAAGTACAGGAAGAATGTATAGAGGATTGTTGGCATGTTTTACAGGCAACGTATACTTGTCATTGATGGAAAGTACAGTAGTGATGATGGCTTGAGTACAACAACGATGATCAGCGGTGCAGTGATAATCGGGGAAGAGAAACAACCGTGTTCATTAGATCTCTTCCTGAATTCCCGATGGCCGTCAGATCTGAATAAGAGCATGCTGAAGAGGTAGGCCTGTAAGGTTTGAGAAGCATTTCTGTTCATTAGATTCCCTTCAAATTCCCGATAGAACGAGGGTCGTCAGATCTGAATGTAGACAAGAAGACCGCACTGAAGAGGAGGATAGATCTCAGACGTTAGATCCAAGCGAAGGACCCGACCATCGTTGGATCAAGGAGAACTTGCACGATCCTTAAAGTACAAGGAGAAGTGGGTGTACAAAATTCCGAAAGAAGGAGGACCGTCCATTTACGGGTAGGACACGTGGGGATAGATCGTCAGTTTGCTGACTAGAGATTCAAAGGATCGATGTTCCCTAACCTCTCAAAATCACGATATGTGAAATAGCGATTTAATCTCAGTCGTCAGATTAAGGTTGAATCTAGACCGTTGATTCCAGTCCATGTCGGAATTTCAGGGATCGAGAGTTTGAGATGTCAAGTAATATCATCCACAGGAATCCCGATTTCGCGATATGCAAAATCGTGACTTAATAGAAACCGTTGAATCAAGATAATATCTGGATCGTTGATCCAACTCCATATCAGAGTTTCGCGAATCGCAACATGGAGAGACAAGAAAACAATGCAACAAGAATGCTGAAATCGCGATATGCAAAATTGGGATTCAATCGCAACCGTTGAATCAAGATCAGATCTAGACCGTTGATCCAACTCCATATCGGAGTTTCGCGAATCACGACATGGAGAGGGAAAAGGAACAATTCAACAAGAATTTTGAAATCGCGATATGCGAAACCACGATTTAATCACAGCCATTGAATCAAGATTGAATCTAGACCGTTGATCCAAGTCCATTTCGGGGTTTCGAGGATCGAGTGTTGGAGATGTCAAAGAATATTAACATCTAGAATCCCGATATCGTGATATGAGAAATCGTGACGTAATTGCAACCGTCAGATCAATATGTGATATGGACCATTGATACGACTCCATTACGGAGTTTCGTGGATCGGGACTTTAAAGTGACAAAAACACTGAACGTCAAGAGTGTCAAAATCGCGATGTGTGAAATATCGACTGAATTTGAACCGTTAGATCAAGATGTGATCTGGACCGTTGATATGACTTCTTTACGGAGTTTCATGGATCGAGATTTGGAAGTGACAAGAACATTGAACATCAGGAATGTCGAAATCGCGATATGAGAAATTGCGGAATGATATGAAATATTAGATCAAGTGTTGATCGGAGGGTTACTGTTCTCTCTCACAGTTAACTCCTCAGTTTCGAATCCATTAGCGAAATGGATTCATGATTGCCGATTAGTTGGCATTTCAATTGCTGAGACAATTGTCTTCCTTTTGCCTAAGGATATGGGAAGTTGAACCGCCGTGGGTGTGTATAAAATAAAATGAGACAGACAGCGTGAAGTTGGTTGTTCTGTATGAAAAAATGAATAAAACTGTAAGAAAGGGAAAAACATACAACGTAGAGTGAGATGGAGAATATGCACAGTGTGAGATGAAACTCAGGGAAGAGTAACAGATGATGAAGAAAACTTGAAGGAGAGAAGAATGACATAAGAAGTTGATGTAGAGCAGACCTACTGAACAGACAGAGGAAGAAAAGAATTGCAGAACAGTTAGACGAAGACCAGATTTACAGAACAAAGAAAGATGGGTAAGAATTGATTTATCTGTGTAGTTGAATGTGTATTTATTCATTCATGTTTTAGGGAGGTTGGGAGGTGCTCGGGAGGACTGTTGTCTTCAAAGGTTCAAGTGAGAGCTTGAACACAGAAAGTTGTAGCTTCCATCTGGTTGCAGCCAGAGAAACCAGGGTGGCAGGGTGGTGCAAGGGAGAATAAGTGTTCTCTGTTATACAAGTTGGAGCCTTTGTAACTGGAAGTTGGTGCTTCCATCCAGTTGGTGCTGGAACATTAAGGGAGTTGGTGCTTCCTTCTAGTGGGTGCTAGAGAAACCAGAGAGTTGGTTCTCTCAAACAAGTTGTAGCTTGTAAAACAGAGGTAGCATCCTCACATTGAGTTGGTGCTCAATTATAGATGATGTACAGAACTTAAAAGACTACCTATCATTTTGAAGAAGAAGAGGTTTTCTCCCTTTATGGGTTTCCTCGTGAAAATATTTCTTTGTGTATACCTTATGTGTGACTGATTCTCTTTACTTTTACTGTCCATATGTTGTATATTGTTGATGATCACTTGAAGAAATATTAATAATGTTTTAATAGACTTAAAATTGTTTAAGCTCAATTACAATTGATTCAGCCCCCCTCTCAGTTGTTTTAGTAATCTCAATAATCCCTTCAAAATGTTTATCAAGGAATCCCTCACGCAAAAGAGGAACGTGATGATGGATAGATTTTCACAAATCCTTTAGCGACTACCAATAGGTGACGCATCTTCCTCGGACGGAGGTGTTGCCCACTTCAAGGTACAAATAAACTTTGATATTCCTATATTTGAAGGTCAGATAGAGGCAGATGTTGTAAAAAAATGGTTGAAACTGCTAGAAGGGTATTTCTCTGTCCATAACTTCTCAAATAGAGAAAATATTACTTTTGCGCTCCTCAAAGTCATTCCCCATGTCAAATATTGGTGGTAAAATTTCTATGAGCATAAGGAAACACATGAACCCTAATTATTCACAGTTGCGATCACCTAGGAGTCCTTTAGGGATGATATTAAGGAAAAATACTACCCAATTGGAAGTTATGATCATGTATACAAAATGGATCACATTGCGACAGGAAAGAGACCAAGCAGTGCCCGAATTCACAAATATCTTCCATACCTTGTGCACCAAGATGGGTATAAAAACATTTGAGCGACATATGATGCTTAAGTATCACAACGCTCTGCATAGATACATCCAGTCTGAAATGTATTTTCTGTACATCTCATCCTTGGGCACGGCCTACCAATATGTTGTCAAAATCGAGTAGAAGCTCAAACAAAAGACGCAGAAAATTTGGCCTGGGAACCCCTCACAACAAAATCCAGGAAAGGGCATCCCCCACCTGCAAAAAAAAGGACAGAGAAAAGACATACCACATCAGGACAACCGGTCTAGATTGCAAGCAAAGAAGGACACCGAAAAGACAAAGAAAGATATCGGGAAGTGGTGTGACTTCCATGAGAGACCCTGGCATAACACTGTTGATTGCCACTCAAAGAAATCATTGGAGGCTGAGGTGAAAGATTCTGAATCAAATGTGGGTTCTGACTCTGAGTCAGAACAAGAAAGGCGGAGACATATCATTTATGCACAACCCAGTGCTACCATTTCTACCACCAAGCTCCAACCCGGTGAACTAGATGAGCCATAGGAAGGCAAGTGCATTTTTCATTCATGAATGTGGGTGAAGGGTACCCTGCTACAATTCATTGTTGATAGCGGTAGCTAGAAGAACCTCATCTCAACAGAGGTTTTCAAGTGACTTACCCTGCCAAAAACACCGCGCATGCATCCCTACACCATCTGATGGCTCCACCAATGAAGCGACAGTCATGTCAGCCAACAATGTCTCTTGTCATATGGTATCAAGCCATTCAAAGATGAGGTATTGTGTGATGTTTCCTCTCTTTAAGTTTGTAATTTTATTTTGGACCAACCATATTTATGGAAACTCCATGTTGTATATAAGTCTAGGCCTCGCAGTGTTACTATTACTTTGAACAAGTAATTGTACAGGATACCGGAGGCAGTCCCACCTAGTTCTATTTCCTTGATTTCTGCCAAGCAATGCAAGAAGGTCATCTCTCAAATGGGGATGTTTGTCTTCTTCATGATTCGCTCTCATAATGACTGAAAGATTGCAGCCACATTTGAGGTCTTCACGGTTGACCTCTCCACATAGCAGAAGAAAGTGGATAAGGTCATGGAAGCATACTCGAATATCTTCTCAAACCTACCAGAGTACCCTTGCACTATCAAGTCAAGCACCCAATTTATATAACCCATGACGCACTGCTTCCTAATGGGCCAGTATACCACTGATTTATGTTAGAGAATGAGGAGATCAAGTGGAAAATCCAATAACTACTCCACAAGGGGTACATCAGTCCCAGATCATTACCTTGTTGAACCCCAATCATGATGGTACAGAAGAAAGATGGAACCTGGAGACTCTGCATTGATTATTAGGCCTTGAATAAAATCATAGTCAGAAACTGGTACCTAATTACTTGAATCGATGACCTCCTTGATCATCTCACGACAGCTAAATACCTCAGTAAGATTGATCTGAAATATGGCTACCACTACGTCCCGATAGAAAAAATAGATGTATGGAAGACCACCTTCAATTCAAAGGAAGTTATTTTTGAATGGTTGGCCATGCTCTTTGTCTTGACAAATTCTCCAGCCACTTTCATGAGGATGATGGATGATATCCTGCAAACATTCACCAATAATTTTGTAGTGGTGTATCTGGATGACATTCTCATTTACAACAAGACTTGGGTAGAACACTTGCAACATATTCAACACGTTTTGCACACCTTGCGGCAGCACAAGCTATACGCCAACTTGGAAAAATTCTCCTTCGACATGGATAGGGTCCATTACCTGGGCTACATCATTGATCAACAAGGTGTACATGTGGATCCAGCCAAGATATAAGTCATTTTTGATTGGCCAGCCTCGGCCACACTCATAGAGCTTTAGAGCTTCTTGGGACTTTCCAATTTCTACCATAGGTTCATGCTGGGATTGTTCCATATTTCATGAGCTCTCAACCAAGTAACTAGGGGTGGTGGTAAGGATAAATTTGTGTGGGGTCAGTCTCAACAACAAGTGTTTGATGATTTGAAGCAACGCTTGTGCTCATCCCCAATACTTTTACTACTGGATATGAAACAACCCTTTGAGATCAAGACAGATGCTTTAGACTATGTTGTGGGTGTCATTCTCACTCAACAAGAGCACCCTATGGCCTATCATAGTGAGACACTATCAGATGTTTTCCATAATTACCCTACTTACGACAAAGAAATGTACTCCATTATGAAAGCTTGTCATGAATGGAGACATTACATTCTTGGGAAGGAGACAACCATCCACACTAATCATAAGCCACTGCAGTTCATGTAGACACAAGGAAAATTGCAGAATCACTACCATCAGAAGTTGTCCACATACTTGCAACAATTCCACCTCAACATTAAGTATAAAATAGGAATAACCAACCATGTCATTGATTGCCTCAACAGACCACAATTCTTGACACTCACCACGGTGCTAGACTCTTGCACCCATGAGACCTTTGGATGGCCCCAAATCTATGAGATAGACCTAGACTTCACCACCACCTACCAAATGTTGGGTGCAAAAACAATTGTCACTAATTTCCGTCTTCATGATGGGATGTTGTGTCATCTGGGACATATCTACATTCCATCAAGTGAGTGAGCAAATATGATCTAGGAATCCCACTACAGTCGGGTGGAAGGACATTCTGGTGTCGAAAAGACAATGGAAATGATGCAGAAACATTTCTATTGGATGAAACTTCGATATAAGGTCAACAAGTTTATGAAGTTCTACATTTCTTGCGCTATTGCCAAACTAAACACTAAGAAACAGGTCTTGTACACCCCTTTTCCTACTCCTGACAGGTCATCGAAATCCATCGCGATGGACTACATGTCACGCCTCTCGTCCACCAAGCGGGGAAATGACTGTGTTTTTGTGGTTGTTGGTCGCTTTTCTAAGATGTTGATTATGGCCACCTACAAGAAGAGCATCACAGTAGAGGCTAGTGCCAATCTCTTCTTTCAACGAGTTTGGGTAAATTTTAGAATCCCACAAACAATTGTCTCTAATCGGGATAATAAATTTCTCATCACATTCTGGTCGAGCCTCTGGTCACTACTGAACATGAAGCTCAACAAATCCATAGCCTTCCACCCCCAGAAAGATGGTCAAACTGAGGTCATGAATCGAATGATTGTTCATATCTTGCACATGTATAATTCCAAGCACCCTCTCACATGGTATGAGAGTCTTCCTTGTGTCCAACATAGCTACAAACGAGCCCTGCATAGCTCAACTGGCCACAACCCCTTTCAAGTGGGGTTGTTATTCCAATTATTGGGTCCCATAGATGTTTCACTAATGCTTGCAGTCACCTAAGTCGACTCATCTCCTGCTCCAATTGAAGCTAAAAAAGCCACTGGTTCATTGAGAGGATCCAACACATCCGCCAACAGGTTCAGGATATCGTACAAAGTTCCAATGACAAGTACAAGAAACACCATGATCAACACCGAGTGCCACATAAGTTTCAGGTGGGTGAAAAAGTTTGGTTGCATTTGTAGAAAGAATTCCTTACCAGACCCCATCGAAATCTTCTACCACTCTATTATGGGTCGTACACCATCACCAAGGTTGTGGGTGATAATTATTTTGAGCTCAACATTCCTCCTTTCCCTAACCTGCACCTAGTGTTCAACATAGATCTCCTTCGACCTTATGTCCCACCATTATTGGACACCGTAGAGATAGTAGAACAAATGAAACCAACAGAGCTCAACCCCGACTGCATACACCAAGAATCCATTGATCAAATTGTAGAAAAATAGGTCAAGGGCA
Source organism: Picea glauca (assembly GCA_000966675.3). Lineage (NCBI taxonomy): Eukaryota > Viridiplantae > Streptophyta > Pinopsida > Pinales > Pinaceae > Picea > Picea glauca. The sequence continues at coordinate 36,845 of JZKD02S0051067.1, read as the reverse complement.
CTCACCAACAAAGGATCCAACTTTATCAAGTTTCCAAAGCAGGGAAACTCCTCCACCAAGCCAAGTGGCTCACCAAGGGCCAAATTCAACAAAAATTTCCTCATATAATGGGGGAAATAAATTCCATGGAGACCATTTCTTCCTAAGGGGGTAGGATTGATCCATATGGATTTTGCTGGCCTCCCACCTATTTCAATTGGCTCATTTTGGTAGTTTTCCAGTTCGGTAGTTTTTTCCTATTTTTCGGGTCCCTGACTTCTAGAGTCGTTTTGAGGCCCTAAATAACATTTTTAGGGCTCTCCATAGTCCTTATCTATAGATCTCACCACAATCATCGTACGCCTAAAAAAAAAATTGTATGCAAAAGTGACGACCCCAAGAAGTTGATGTACTAACTTACCCAAACATGGCCCACATGGCTTTTTGTGCTTCATCTCCCAGGGTTAGGTTTTTGGATGTCTAGGGTTTTTGACATTCCTGTTGATTGTAAACTGGCCCTGAGAGCCTCATTGTAATCATATTCTGGTGAATGAGCGCATCCATCACATCTCTTCTTAGAGATAAGCCACCACCATTCTAGTAAGCTTATTTCCGCTGCATTTTACAGTTTCAACTTATTTCCTTATTGAATAGAAACTAGTTGTACTATCTATCTGTTATTTTGTGTTAAGCATATTTTGATAATAATTTGTATTCATTTCATTCTGCTCATAAAATCCAGATCAAAACAGTTCTTTCAATTTGGTTTCACTACAATCTCATAATCTATAAGCCTCCAAATGGTCATAATGTCCATTTTAGTAGGTTCCATTCCTCCAAATATCTTGTCACCAGACCTAGAGCTTGACATAGACCATGACCTAGACCAACACATAGAGATAGATCTAGATTTAGACATTGACATAGAGCTTGATGTAGACAATGACATAAATCCCCCTAGCTCCATCTAAGAGTAGGAATAACTTACACTCAATCCTTAACCCCGTATTAACTCGAGCCCTGAGTGCATTATGCATATACCTTGTATACAACCCTTGCACCCACATCACCCACATATTGGTTCTCTAACCATTTATTTATCCTTGAAAACACTTTCAATCCTAACCCCTCAGGCCTTAGTTATCCCCATACCCCTATACAGTTTTATTCATAAAAAAATTTGGTGGATATTAAATGCGATATCTGTTGCATTAAGAGCATGCATACACTCCTATGACTTGACTGAGTTGGTCGTTTATACTTAGCAGGAAAACGTGCATGTTCCTAGAACATGCACTTGCTTTAGTGCGCATGCATTCTAGGAATCTGTGTGCATTCCTCCTGGGAATGTTTTGGTGCCAAGAACACCCCACCTCATCTATCTCATGGTCGAGCAAAAACACGATAGTTTCAGACAAAAGCATCCTACACATATAGGTTTTACTTTTTTAGTGTTCTTGTTAGATTCATAAAGACTTTTGTGTTATTACCAGACCATTGCATGAAAATTTGGAAGACAACTTTGTCAAGTGCAATTGGAATTGTTGTTTGTATCTAATTGTGTCTTCTTGGATTTTGAAGACAATTTTTTCCAAGTGCAATTGGAATTGTTGTTTGTATCTTCTTGTATCTTTTTGGAATTGGAAGACAAATTTGTCAAAGTGTGATTGGAATTGTTGTTTGTATCTTCTTGTTTCTTCTTAGACTTGGAAGGCAAATTTGTCGAAGTGAAATTGGAATTATTTTTTGTATCTTCTTGTGTCTTCTTGGAATTGGAAGACAAATTTTCCCAAGTGCAATTGGAATTGGAATTATTAGATCTGTCTTCTTTTGCAATACAAAAACAAATTTTTCCACTTGGTTGTTCCTTATTACATAATACAAAGACAAATTTGTGGTGGGTTTTTGGAAGCCAATTCTTATCTTTAAACATGGGGAACCACCAGATTCAAGAAATAAAGTCCTCTAGAAAAAATAAACCGATCGAAAAGGTATAAGAAGAAAGAGAAAAAACAAAGTTATGTATGTCAAAGCATAGACTTTCACATTAGGGAAATCTAATTTCTAGTGGAATAGATGGCACTATTGTTTCTCCTCCATCATCAAAAGAAAAACACAAGAGTTCATTAGAGAGAAATCCAAACAATATCTCATCAAGAAAACCTTTTGTGGATGACCATATGATGGAGGATTTTCTTGGAGTTGATTATACAATGGATGAAATTATAGAAGCAACTGGTGTACAACATTTTGGTGAAGAAGATCCTATGGTGAAATATCTTGTTGGACAATCAAATGTTCTAGAAAATAAAAAATCCCAGGTGCACTCTCCTCCCATAGTTGATCCATCTATGATTGAAGGGGAGAGAACTTCAACATTGCTAACTCCACAACAGGGAGGTCAAGAGTCATAGGATAGGGGTTCATCGTCCCTACCTTGATTGAGCATTGCACGGCAAAGAACTCCTAAACAAATTCAGGTTGATGAAAGTGTTCTAACATCACTTGAATGTAAGTTACCTAACTGTAATATTTGTTATCACTCTTATAAATTATTCAAGAATATTTTGAACCAAAATCCTATGTTGCTAAATGTCAATTATCTTTATCTTTGTTAAAATCTAGAAGTTTGACTATTGTTAGGAGAATTTCAGGCATTAAAACAGTCAAAAGTGTAGAAATAAGTCAACATATAGTACAAAACCTTGTATATTCTTTTCAAAGAATTGGTAAGAAGTCTCGTTCTAAAGACCGCAATGTAGGCCAATGTGTCTTGTCCTAGTCAATTGTTAGCAAGATTACAAGAAAACATCGCTTTCTACAACAAACCTCTCACCTCTTGAAATGCAATTTCAAAACCCTTAGAAAGTATTCTCATAGATGAAATAGCCTCAATACAGGTGCCCCAATAGATTTATGGGCCTTCACTGAAAGGCTACCTCGTTCTGACATGAATTTAATTGAAGCAGTTAAGGGACTACTTTAGGATTTCTGACATGATAACACAAGGCCCTCTTCCAATCAAAAAGATGTACTAAAATTGAGAAGGGGATATAGGGACCATGAACCCCATATTAAACACTATATTGACATTACACATACATAATTGTATGAGAGATTCAAAACAATACATAGTGCACTTAACTTAGGGCAAATATATTTCCATAAATGTAATCCTTAGTATGTTAGAATAAACACAATTTGTAAGACTTGTTCTTGTAGATATCACATTGAGTATGGTTATTATTATGAAACACACACACACACACACACACACACACATATATTCATATTTTTCATAACCCCCTTTCGCAGGAATGCCCAATTACATTTTCTTTGTCGTCGTCTAGAGACATATGCACAACATATTGTGTACAAGGCCAGAGGTTTTTACATTTGATCAAAATACATTCTTAGATGGGACATACCCAAGGTGCAGTGGAATGACATTACTAAGAAAGTGAATCCATGTAAGCGATGAGTATGGATTGGGGAGGAAGGAGGTTTCATTGCAAAGATTTAAATATGTGGCATATGATATTGATGGAGGACAAGAGAGAAAAAAATACACAATTGGTTACTTCCCAAGTATGAGTTTTTGACTTCATGAAGGAGTTCATAAAAAATACATGACATTGTGTTCAGCATGTCCATTTGCCTCGATGGTAGGATGAACATTTTAGAATATGCAGGGATACATTTCTTGTTGGTATTGTGTTATCAGTAGTTTATTTTACTGAGAATTACACCCTTCAACCACAAAATGAGATTCAAAGCCAATATTATCATTGAGAGAAGGTTAGCATAATGATACATATCACATACAAGCATGGACAAGGTAGTAATGAACAAAACAAAGTTATATTGAAAGAGTATCACTTCTACATAAGTGATGATTGGTGCCATGACTTAGCCTATGTACTACATTGTTTTCAGTTATTCTAAAATCACCTCAAGGAGAATAACATACAGATGGATTAACACTGGATTTGGTTATATGGTTATGCATACTAGTTAAAAAATACTCGTGTATTTCAATGGTTGTGTATGTTGCACAAAAGACTAAAGGTACCACACATTTGGAATTATTTTGAGTATGAGAATGGGAAAAAGGAGCATGATGGAGCATGTGCATGCAAAAAAGTATTATTACACAGGAAATAAATGAATTTTACTACTACTTCCCTCATTCGATATGAAAAATCCATTGTTGAATGATGTTATTGAGTAATGGGAAAGGGAACAGGAACCCGTGAATACCAAACAATAAATGACATGTACATAGATATTTTTGGGAGAGGGCCGATGTAGATCGATCACAATGGTATGAATGAAAAAAAAATAGGGGAATCATGGATTCCATTTAGTTAGAACATCAGACAATGCAATAGTTGAAATATGGATGAGAAAACTCTCTCACTTTTGTGGTCCATGTAGTAGTAATGAATGGGATGATTGTAAATTGACAAATTGGGTTGATATATGGGATCGTTTATCACTCCCCATTGGTCAATGTATAATTATTAAAGTATCCCAATTGAAGGAGGAACAATCAAGTATTTCAGTAGATTATGATCATGTCTCAGATCTTGTATTGCTAGGTTCATTGAATCCTTCTATTAAATTTTGAATTACTAGAATGAATGTGTTATGCTTTGGTCATTTAGTGGAATCACATTTTGGCACTCCATTTTTTTAGGGCACATATATGCAGTGGTTTCCCCAATAGATAATGAATGGGGCACTGATTATTGGTTGGCATGATGCTTACAGGGAAAGTATACCCTCATGTGATTAGTAATAGACTCTGAAGTCATTGAATTTTCGACAGGGTCAATGGTTATTAAAGGAGAATATCTGACACATGATGAAAGAAAACGAAAGAAAGGTGGTTATGTATTTCAATATTATAAACCAATTCAAGTTGTATACCACTTTACAAACTTGGTTATTGGTACAAACCTCCAACTACAAATAATGGCAAGCAAGAAGTCATCAAAGCTATGATACTTCTTGCCTTACTCTGAGAACGAGAAGTTAATTGAAATTGTCAGTATTAGAAGTGATCTCAGAGGTCTACTTGAATGACCATATAGGTATCCAAAATGAATAATTTTTTCTTCATTTTAACTGATGTTAAAATATTTGTAATGTTGTTAAAATATACCTCGCCTTAAAACATACCCATGCCATACCTTTCTTTGCCTTGCCTTGCCTTCACTTTCCATGTCATGCCTTGCCTTCACTTTCCATTCCATTCCATGCCATTCATTTTCTTCATTTGTCTTACCTTTTGATACAGGTGGATATCGGTGGCTACCCACCTTCTCCAATTGGCTCAAAACAGTTTTCTAATAGTTTTGGTAATTTACTATTTTTAACAGTTTTTAACTTTCGAGGCCATCTTAAGGGCCTATATGAATGTTTTTTTGGGATCTATATTATCAATGATATTCAAAGGAAATAATTGATCCCCTTAAACTAATATCCTTGAATATACCTTTCCAATGAGCTATCGTGCACCCCAAACAAAGATCGTATGCCAAAGTTACGCCGCGAGGAAGTTGATACACCAAACTACCCAAAACATGGTCCACAAAATTGTTGGGTTTTCATCTTCTAGGGTTAGGGTTTTGGATTTTATTTATGATAAAAATTCCCTTGGAGCCTCATTGTAAAATCATCTTCTTGCAAATGTGAGTAGTGGACACATCTCTTCTTAGAGATAAGTTGCCACCATTCTAGCGAGTCTTTCACTTTGTATTTTTACAGTCTTTGTACAATTTCGCTCATTAATAGAAAATTGTGTATTACTGTATCTATGTGTTTATGGTTGCATCTCTGATACATTTATGTTATATTATTGGATATCTGAGATATCTTTGTACATTGATTTATTATATATCTGCTCTCATTTCGTGCCAAAAATAATCCGGATTAGTGGTATCAGAGCAAGATTCTCTTGATCATTTTTCAGTGCATGTCCCTGACGACGTACGAGTATAGAAAGTTTGGTTTCGATATTATATCTATTAGACACAATCGCTCTCACATGTCCAAGAAACTCTCAATGGCGAAAGAAAATAAAAATGGTAGAGAAGACAATTCTATTAATCTGTTGCTTGATCAAGCTCTCAAGCGATAGAGGGACGAAATGATAGAGAAATTTTCCCACATCCTTCAACACCTACCCATAATAACAAGCGCATCTTCATCGAGTGGCCACTTTGGAATTACCTCTCCCTTCAAGGTACAAGATAATTTCGATATTCCCATATTTGAAGGATAGATAGATGCAGATGCCTTAGAAAAATGGTTAAATACGCTAGAAGGTTATTTGTCTATTCATAATTTCTCTGACAGGGAAAAGATCACCTTCTCACTCCTTAAGGCTCTCCCCCATGTCAAACATTGGTAGGAAAATTACTGGGAGCAAAGTTCCACTGAGGATTCTGGAAAATATGGGGCCGAGCTTACTTGGTATTTTTTGGTGGATCCGGTAAAGGAACAATATTACCCTGTTGGAAACTATGAGGACCAATATGTTAAGACTCAAATACCTGAATACAAAATATCACAATAGATCCAAAGATATTTGAATACAATCACCACACAAGATATATGAAATGATATAGAAAACCACAACTTTATTATATCAAACCCTTGAGGTAGGGCAACACCATACAATGGATCCTATTATGGAAGGGATCTTCTCCTGTTCACTTGCCTCTTCGAGGGGGCATCCTCCTATTGAGCTATCACTCCAAATACAATATTTCTCTTCATGTCTCATTACATTGCTTGAACCCCTTTATATAGTGCTATCATCTCCTAAGAACATTCTAGAGGAGGAATCGTCTAGAAGTAGAACCTTCTAAGAAGTCCTCTTCATTTATTATATCTAACTACCCATTTATTATATCTAACTACCATACTGGGTCTTATTTAATAATATAGTGGACTTATTCCACCTTACATTGAATGACCTCCACTATTATCACTATGGGCCCTTTAGGCCCCCCCCACTACCTCTCTAGCTACCTTACAGTCCATCCCCCTTATGAAAGCATTGTCCTCAATGCTTGATGTACAACCATATACCAGGGTCCCATGGATAATTGTGGACCATAATNAACTAGCTCCTGATGTGGGACATTGATGTTCTCTACAGAAGGTGGAGTAGAGTCATCAAATAAAATATGAAAGTGGTTGTCATCCCAGAAATGACAACTATCCATATACCAATCAACACAATCTTCCTCAAAATCATACCAAGCATATATTTCTTGATTATATTCATCTTTGAGGCCCTCCATAAGAAATCTCTCCTGCACGTTATTCAATGAATCTTGAATACTACGAAAACTATCATTGAGGCCGTCTGTGAGGCTGTTTGTGAGGCCATGTACAAATGCATCCAATCTGTCATCCAATGTGTGAAACAATTGGGATTTGAATGATTCAAGATTTTCTTTCAGGTTTTGAGAAGAAATAGCTATCTGTATATCCGATGAACTCACCCAATAAGTTACAGTAGAAAATCGCGGTTTTTTCTGGAAAAACCCTAAAAAACTATTGAAGTTAAAATGCTCATAACTTCACTTCCCGGACTCCATTTTGGCTGATTTGTTTTTTGAAATTGGGTGAAATTGTGAGAGGAACTCAGTTTTGTAATTTATTTGGGCAAATTGAGCCTCCAAATGCTACAGAAAAAAAAAAAAAATTTGCCACCGTCCGCGGAAAAAATCCTGAAAATTTGCAGATTTTAAAACTTCAATATCTTGACTTCCCGGACTCCGTTTCGGACGATTTTTTTTTTAAACTTGAGTTTTTTTATGAGAGGAACTCATATATACAACAATTTTCTACAAATTGTTCACATAAATGTACCAAAAACTTCAATAATGTCGCGGCCCTCTTTTTTCTTCTCCGAAAAAAAATCTGCAAAAATAAAAAATATTTGCCCACAATATTTGCCCGAGGAAAGTGCTCTGATACCACTTGTTAAGAACCAAATACTGAATACAAAAGCACCACAACAGATATATAGGAACAATATAGAAAAACCACAACTTTATTACATCAAACCTTTGAGGTAGGGCAACACCATGGAATGGATCCTATTATGGAAGGGATCCTCTCCTGTTCACTTGCCTCTTCGAGGGGGCATCCTCCTATTGAGCTACTGCTCCAAATACAATATTTTTCTTCATGTCTCATTACATTGNACAAATAGTTCTAGACTTCACCAATACCTTCTATACCCTGCGCACCAAGCTGGGTATCAAAGAATCTAAAAAAAATTTGTTTTTGAAATATCGTGGGGCTCTACATAGGTACATCCAAACTAAAATGGATATTCTAGACATCTCATCACTCTGTGTTTTTTATTGATATGATGTTAAAATCGAGCTGAAATTTAAGCACCAAAAAAAATGGGAGTTTGGGTCTTCAAATCCGTAACAACCAAAGTATGATAATGATGAACCTAACAAAAATCATCCTGAAAACTAGTCCAAGCCATAGGAAAATAAGAGTCAGGGAAAGATGAAGAAGGACACTGAAAAATGGTGTGATTTCTAGAAAATCACCTGGCACAACATCGATGAATGTCGGTCAAAACAGTCATTGGTGGCCGAGACAAAAGACAAGTAGTCGAACCCTGATTCTGAATTTGATTATGAAAATATTGATAGAATATAGATCATCGATGCATAACCCACTGCCATTATCACGACCACACCAATTCAACATGAAGAACCAATAGATTTTGAAGGGGGGGAGCGTCTTTTTCATTCGTAGATGTGGGTGAAGGGGACCCCGCTACATTTTATTGTTGATAGCGGAAGTGAGAAGAACCTCATCTCAACAAAGGTCCTCAAACAGTTGGAATTGTCAACAACACCACACCCACAACCATAAGTACCTCGCCTTTCAAGGCACAAGATAATTTTGATATTCCCATATTTGAAGGAGAGATAGATGCAGATGCCATAGAAAAATGGTTAAATATGCTAGAAGGTTAATCCTTCGTTCATAATTTCTCCGACATGGAAAATATCACCTTCACACTTCTTAAGACTCTCCCCCATGTCAAACATTGGTAGGAAACTTACTCAGAGCAAAGTTCCACAGAGGAGTCTGGAATATATGGGGTCGAACTTACTTGGTATTTTTTTGTGGATGGAGTAAAGGAACAGTATTACCCTATTGATAACTATGAGGACTAATACATGAGATGGACCACTCTGCAACAAGAGAGGGGCCAAAAAGTTCTAGAGTTCACCAATACCTTCTATACCATGTAGACCAAACTGGGTATCAAAGACTCTAAACGACATTTGGTTTTGAAATACCGTGGGGCTCTACATAGGTACATCCAAACTGAAATCGATTTTCTGGACATCTCATCACTCGGTGTTGTTTATCGATATGATGTTAAAATTGATCAGTAGTTTAAGCACCAGAACAAACGGGAGTTTGTGTCTGCAAATCTGTAACAACCAAAGTATGATAACGACCAACGTAACAAAAAACATCCTGAAAACCAATCCAAGCCACATGAAAATATGAGTCATGAAAAGACGAAGAAGGACATTGAAAAATGGTGTGATTTCCAGAAAATCCCTTGGCACAACACTGATGAATGTCGTTCAAGACAATCATTGGTGGCCAAGACAAAAGATAAGGAGTTGAACCCTGATTCTGAATTTGACTATGAAAATACTAATAGAAAACAGATCATCGACGCAGACCCCACTGCCATTGTTATGACCGCAACAATTCAACGAGAAGAACCAATAGATTTTGAAGAGTGGGAGTGCCTTTTTCATTCATCAAATGTGAGTGAAGGGGACCCCACTGCATTTTATTGTTGATAGTGGAAGCCAGAAGAACCTCATCTCAACATAGGTCATCAAACAGTTGGGATTGTCAACAACACCACACCCACAACCATACAACATCGAGTGGCCTCGCCAGGGACGATATCTTCATGTCAGCCAATAGTGTCGATTGTCTTACAGCATCCAACCCTTCAAAGACGAGGTATTATGTGGTGTTTCCCCCTTGGATGTCTGTGATGTTATCTTGGGCCAACCATATATGTAGAAGCGCCATGTTATTTATGATTCTCGACCTCGTAGTGTCATTTTTACCGTGGAGGGTTATCTCTACAGAATACCAGAGGTAATTCCAACTATTGTAACACCTAAAAAATGTCACAAGGTAGCATCTCATACTACAAAATTTAGCTTCTTCATAGTTTGTTCAAAGCGTGAATAGAAGAACACCACTGCAGCATGAGTCCAAGCACCTTCTATCCATCAGAAGCAGGTTGATAAGATTGCAACAAAGTGTAAATATTCCTTCTGTACACGGTATCTCATGTAGCCAGACTGGTTAAAAAGGTCCAACTCTTCCAGCCATAGGTTCATGACAACCTTCAACAAGCTAAGCAACACAACTTCTCCAATAAGGCAAGAAACTCATCAAGATGCAGATTGAACAAACACATTTCCCTCTCCCCCGGGCACTCAATGCAATGGATACCATTGCTTCCTAAGGAGGGAGGATTGATCCAAGTGGATATCGGTGGCCACCAACCTTCTCCAACTGGCTCAAAATAGTTTTCTGACAATTTTGGTAATTTACTATTTTTAGCAATTTTTAACTTTTGGGACCATTTTGAGGACCTAAATGAATGTTTTTTTTTGTGATCGAGCTTATCAATTATATTCGAAGTCTCTAATTGAACCCCCTAAATGAATCTCCTTGACAATACCTTTCCAATGATATATCATGTTCCCCAAACAAATATCGTATTCCGAAGTTACACCCTAAAAAAGCTGATACACCAAACTACCCAAAATGGGGTCCACAAAACTGTTGGTTTTTCATCTTTCAGGATTAGGGTTTTATATTTTCTTTATGATAAAAAGACCTTTGGAGCCTCATTGTAAAATCATCTTCTTGTGAATGTGAGTAGCAGACACTGAGAGATAAGCTGCCACCATTTTAGCGAGTCTTTAACTCTGTATTTTTTACAGTCTTTGTACATTTTCGCTCATTAATAGAAAATTGCGTATTATTGTATCTTTGTGTTTATGGTTGCATCTTTGATACATTTATGTTATATTATTGGATATCTGAGATATCTCTGTACATTGTTTTATTATATCTCCACTCTCATTTCATGCAAAAAATAATTCAGATCACCTTTTCCATGCCATGCCATGCCATGTCATTCCATAGCATGCCATGCTTTTCCATTCATGTCTTGCCTTCACTTTCCTTTCGTTTCCTTCACTTGCCTTGCCCTGCCTTAATTTGCCTTGCCTTCACTTTCCTTACCATAAGTTGTCTTTCTTTTTCCATGTCATGCCATGTCATTCCATGGCATGCCATGTGTTTCCTTCACTTTCAATGACATTCATGCATTGCCTTGCCTTCACTTGCTTTGTCTTTCCATACCTATAGCTTTCATCCTTTTAACAATTTTTTCTTGAGAATTTTGTCCCTTTTGGGACTCTGAAAATTCAATCTTAAGACCTTAGAGAGCTTTGTTTGCTAAATGGAATTGAGCTTCAATATCGAGAGATGGATTACTATTGTGCCCCATATCTCAGCTTCAATATCGAGAGATGGATTACTATTGTGCCCCATATCAAAAGGTTTCTCTCAGACTTGAACTTGACTTTCCCCATTTACATATGCTTGGAATGAAAAAAACCACAAGTTCAAAAAAGTAAGCAGAACCTTGATGCATTATAAAATTGAAATATTGGGAGAGCAAGGATGAGATGGATGAATTACGAGTGGACAAGTTGCAAGAAAAAATGGATCTTTTTGCAGCATTTGCCAAATTCCAAAAAGCGATGAACTTGTTTTGTGTTCGTTTCGAGAGAGACATCATACCTGAATCATAAGATCTTGATTATATAATTATATATGCATGAATAGGAGCAAATTTTCACTTATAGAAGTTGTTTGCAGTGTGTACGGAAGAAATGCATTAAAAATATATAGTTCATATATATAAAATACTAATCAACCATGAGTTTATTGTTTCATAGTAATTAGTATAAATATATTTTATGCATGACAAAAGTTAGTGTCACACACCAACATAATATTTGCTTAGATTTATATAAGCATATTTTATATAAAAAAAAATATTATTATATAAAGAATATATATTTTAATATAAAGTTGTATGTTTGAATTCATATTTAATATAAAAATAATAATTATAATAATAAAAAAAATTTAATATGATGATGGTGGTTGTTAAAGTTTAATATATTAAATATGGTTTATGGGACCTTTTTTTTTATGATAAAAAATTATTTGGAATGGTTTAAAATATGATTTGAATGTTAAAAAAGATTATTATAGTTTTGATGACTTAGATTATTATAACAAATATTTTGAAATTAAAATCTAATTAATTATAGATAAGTAAAACCATAAATGTAAATAAATAAACAATAAATCTAATATAAATAAGTAAAATGATCAAATTAATTTTATTAATTAAATATAATAATAGTAAAATAATTCAAATATATAAATAAATAAAAAGAGAAAATGAAAATTGATTGAATGCTTTAAATTTTATGCATAAAATCTTAAAAATATAATTTTATTCAATACTATTAAATATCAAAGTATTTTCCACTAACAATACATATTCAATAAAACTGTAAAATAAAAAATAAAAACCATCATAAATTTACCTTTTAATCAAAATATTTTTAAAATATATAATTTATATTTTAATTCAAAATATTTAAAAATATGTTATTTTAAATATTAGATTTTAAAAAATCCTCCACTTTAAAAGTAAATTTCATATTATTTTTAATTAATTAATAGATTTAAAATTTAAATAAATAATACTAATTATAATATAACCTTAAAAAACCTATTATAAAACTGTAACACACCATCCATAAGTAAATATAACAATCTTCTTCACATATTTAATATAAAAAATAAATGTAACAATCTTCCCCACCTAACATTAAATATTTAATATCAAAATCAAAGTCTCTTTAAACCATTCCAAAACCTGTCATCAAATGTAGTAGTGGCCGCCGAGCTCACAATGATGTCACATCTGCTTGTACTGGAACCAATTTTTTCAAAATGAACTTCTCGTATTCATTACCATAAATTTCACGTAGCTCCTTGAATAACCCTGACTTCATAACCTGAGACTCAAAAAACATTAGGAAAAGATTACAAAATCGCACAAATCCATGGTTTCAATCACTGTACAACCAAAAGAGAGCTAATAAGAAATATTAAGCATCAGAGAAGCTCAGCTTTTGTTACACTCATCTTAACCTAGTACAAAAGACATATGTAACCCTGTCGTGATGGTATAAATCATAAATTTATTTAATCTAATATATTTAGAATAATTTTTAAAAAATAACATACCGGTAAAGTCAATATTCTACAGCTTTTTAATATATTAAAATATAAATTTTTAATATAGTTACAAACTTTATACTTTACAAATCGTACTTTAACTAACTTTTTATTTTACAACTGTACACAGTTTTAAGTAAAGTCTTTATCAAGTTAACGTTTCCAACAAATTTAATACCTAACAAACAACTTTTTAAAATAATTTCCAAAAATACATAAGATTCAATGAACTTAACAATTATATATATATATGGCTCCAAAATACCTTTTGCCGCAAACCCTATGGCTCCCGGGATGAGAAAGTTCTTCTCCTTCATAAAATCTACAATTCAAAGGCCCCTGAGTGGATCTGGATCATCAAGCGGAGCGATGTTTACTGTAGCATTGCAGGCACGTCCTTCATATTTAGAATGGATCACACCGGGCAGCTCATCGAAATTAGCTGTGCTTTGGCAGCAGAATCACTTAAGTATCATTGATTTGTTATCTACCCTATACCTAAATTTCGTAGGGCCACTTACTGGTGACGCGGGCAACGACAAGCGATTGGAACAGGAGTCCTGTTGATTGGGTGGAGCAATTGTGGTTTCTCGTGGAAATAATAATCAGCAGATAAAAATTCCACCGCAAGCTTTTGATTTATAATTAAGTGTAAGCTACTCATAACAGACCCGAATCGAATGTTGTGAGACAGACATAGCGAGTTTAGAGTTGAAGAGGCCAAGAAATGGCACAACACAGAAAGGACAGTGGATTGAACAATGAAAAATATTCAAAGGCCACGCACCATTGCTCAAGGACACTGGGTTTAACACTGAAAAAATACTCAAAAACCCCACATTGGTATCTATTTATTAGAGAAGCATAGATTCATTTAAGTCCAGATCTATTAAATATCAAAAACAACTTCAAACTTCTAGTTGGAGATGAGAGAAGCAGCTTCTGTGTCAGCTCTGCAAAATTAATAAAGCTATTAATATAATTATATAACATGCAGTAATTACGCAACCACGCCCATTGGTTCTGTGATGAATTTATTATTATTATTGATCGTTATGGCCAAGCATTTATAGCTTACCGAACACGGTTGTGACATCCTGAAGTCCCAAAAGACTCGAGGAGGCTGACCAACCAGATGTTAAAAACACATACCTCTCATTACAGAGTTCATTCATACCTACTACAATAGTATTTAAAGCATTTACATCTTACCTAACATGCTTGTGACATCCTCAACTCCGAAAAGACTCGAGGAGGCTACACCAAGCTGATGCAGAGGCCCACTACTGAGTTCATTCATACCCACAACTATAGTATCGAAAGCATTTATTTCTTGTTTAACAAGTTTGTCACAGAAACCCATTACAGAGCGCTGGATGCCCATTATAGAGTTCATTCATACCTACAACAATAATATTCATTACCATGTTCATTAATATGCAATATTTATTAACACAACAATATCCATTGCTCATTATAGAGTTCATTCATATCTACAATAATAATGTTCATTAATAATTTATTGAGACACCAATAATATCCATTATTCTTATCAACAATCCCTACCAGGTTGGAATGAGAATAAATGTACATGTATGGAGGGACCCTAGAAGAATGAGAAGCCCACACACATGGAAATCGTCGCAGAAACTTGACAAGTAGCAGGTAGGACATGTGGTATCCATGTAGAAAAAGACATGTGTTACTCGTCAGCCATAAGACATGAGGCTGCTACATGACTATAGGAGAACAACCATAGTTCCCCCAAGCCCGGAGCCCCGAAGAGCCGAAGTCCCGAATTCCCAAATTAGTTAATAATAATAATATATTAATATCACGTTAACAATTAATTAGCGAGAAACTCACTTTGTGAGAAATTTGTTCCATCTCTAAATATGGCCAGGAAAGTTCTAAAATTGGCAGGTTGGTAGAACTTTAGCACGGATGCTACAGTGCACCGAGATCACACATTGGAAATTGATTGACGGCTCACATTCATTTCGAAAAGAGAAGACGCCAGAGCGTTAATCTCCTAGAAGAATTGTATTCTCATTCTAATTATACTGTGTTTTGCAAAATCTATCTTACTTTTATTTTCTTAATAAGATTTCATAATTTTTCCTATTACTAGTAGTGCAACAGATAGCTACTAAAAAGCACAGATATCCCCATCACTTGTAACTTGATATATTGTTGGAGTCTGACTTGCCATCTTGGAAATTTTTGTTCCCACTTTGTAGGTTTTATCTCTTTAATCTATTTATGAAATTCATTTATAATGATCTTTGTATACTTCCAAATGACTTTCATTCCAATATTTAGAGTTAACTTCAATTTCCATAGTCAATTCTTTAATTTTTCCCATGGACAAAGAAAGAAACATCTATTTCATTCTATTAAATAGATCATCATGCTTGTGTGTCTCTATATGTGTTAGGATAAATAAAGTTATATGTGGTGGCAAAAAAACCCATATATATTTTTTTTAAAATGTGTTCAGTGTTGAAGATTCTTTGATCTTCTTGTATGACCTCTATGTTTGCTAGTTTCTTGTATATATTAACACACACCTAACATGATTGCTTATTTTCATGATTTTTCTACTCATTGAAGTTAATTTAAATTGTGTGAAAAGAAGGTGTCGAGACAGAGGAAGGTGCCCACATTGGGAACCCATATATAATGAAGTATCTCATTTTTAGACCCTGGCAAGACATGACTTCTTAAGAGATAACAAGGGTAAGGCGAAGAGAGCTAGGGAATCACCTGCATAGACCACAAAGGTGGAGTCCCTTCTCTTTTCCTGAAACATTTGTTTGTGAGCAACAAGCCCACTTTGCAGAGGTTGATTTGCAATTTCTCTCCAGGAAGAGGGCATGTTTGTAACATGCCTATCCAAATGAAATATTTGTAAGAACTGAGATATTTGTAAGACTCCAATGAAAGTTCAGTATAGTACCAACTGATATATTTGTAAAATGTCTATCCAATTGATTGTTTTTTGGCAATGATAAAAAAAATTGAAGGTTTTTATTTCTGTGGATATCCTTGCAAATGTATTTACAAGTTTGTTGACCCTTGAATTTGTTAGGAATAAAATGACAACCTAACCAGGATGTCAATCCTACTTCGTTTTTATGGATGTGATACTTCTCTTTAAGTTTTTCCTGGGCATGTATAGTTCAAATGTGGGAGTTAGAGAAAGTATGTCGTAATGACTTAAAGCAATACAAAATGATAGAAAAAGTTTTATTTGTTTTTTGAAGTAAAGGTTCCTGGAAAATGGGATCAGGAATCACACACATTAAACATTCAAATTAAATAAACACAATTTCTTGACATCCAACATAGTTTAAGATAAAGATTTTTGAGCACATAAAATTAAAACAAGATGACCAACATGCATAAAGAGAACTAACTTTGCATTCTGAAAACAAGTTACAAGGCACCATCGAGATTGTTCTTGAAATAGTTTTCTTTGAAATTTCTCAAAAAATAATAATGTTTGTTACATATTCCTTGAAATTTAAATGTGTTTGTCATATAGACTGGGATTGGAGATCCCACAGACCATAAAATAAATAAGTACAAGAAACGGGATTGTAGAAAGAAGATGTGGGCGATGGTAGACAACAAGACCTGAAAAGAAGAAATTGGAAGTTATGAGTCTTTGGTTAGACATTTCTATTTAAAGAGGTGGAATAACTGGATTGATAAAGAAATAAAGATGTTATCAGTATAGACTTACTATGATGGTATCTTTCTCCCCCTTTACTATTTGCTTGATGATGCCTTTTTATTGCTCTCATCGACGGTTACTGGAATCGTGCCAACCGCTTGTTTCCCTTCTAAGGTGAGCTTGTCGATTGCCCTTTGGACCCATTATTCATTGTAGCTTCTCATGAGGGCCACGTTGATCTCATGGCATATTTTTATGTTGAAAAACTCGCTTTCTAATTCCTTTAGATCAATAGAAAGATTACATAGAGCCTCTTCATTTCTTGAATTTTTACCGAATAGTCCACTAGCCAGTTGTCCACGTCATCCTCATCATATTCAAAGATGTTGTAAAACTTTTCAAAAGACAAACCCTTAAAAATCTCAATTTGTTCATCAAAGGCTTGCTTGGTTAAGAACAAGGAGTCGAGGATTAATTTGGCATCTTGGACCTCGTTGGTACTTCCGACTAAGTCTATTTCGGTCAACTTTTTGAATACTTCTTCTTTCTTTGATATGGCTTGTTCACATGATAGGACAATGAGATTTAGGTTCTTAACTTTCTTCTTCCAACATGCAATTGTTTGATCCGGTTTGGGGAGGGGAGATCTTCTTCTCTTCTTCTCATTTATGTCATGTTGGTGACTTTGATGCCAAAAGGGACGATCGTGTCTAGATAGAAACATTCTTCATTTTTTAAATCCACTTGCAAATATTACAGGAGGGCATGTTCCCTTGTTCCAAAGGAAGTTATACTTTTTTATGTTTCCCAGGCTTCAGTAATTACCTCGATTGTTTTCTTGATATTCTTCTCTACATATCCTCTACATGATGTGAGGAGGCTGGAGGATCCTTTTAACTTGGATGTAGGGGTGGAAGGCATGGTTATTGCTAAAGGACTGGCAATCAATGGGATAGGAATCAAAACTTCCTCCAATTCCTTGACTCGTTCCTTCAGTTTGGCATTCTTCGCCTCAAGGCCTCTAATGGAATCATCAAGAGCATCTCTGGTTGGTCGGTGAATTCGGGAGATTTGGGATGACTACATGTTTCTAAGGTCAATCTTTGAATGATATTTCCCTTTCTTATTTCTTACATCTCTCTTTTCAATAATTAATTTTTAAATTTGTTGTCATAAAAAATGTTCTCGAATATGAAGGATTCATCTTCGTAAAAAATCTCGGTCTTAGTTATTTCCATTAGGGGATTAAGGTGGATTGCATCCCCAGGCTAATCAATGTTGGGGAATATGTTCTCGAGATCAGTCTCAAGTTCCATGTCTTCAAGGGAGAAGGCATTTATATCACTTTCAATTCGGGGATCTTCCGCTTCTTTCACAACGTTTTTTCTCTTCTTCCTCACTGAAAGCTTGTGAGAACTATCAATTTTACCCAGAGGAGGGTTATTATCTCCTCCTCCACTTGAAGAATTGTGGGTTTCTTTATTACTAGGGTGGGTCATTGGAGCAATGCTCTGGGATGTTGTACTCTTGGGAGTGGAAGATGGGGATTGGACACTCTTATCACCGGGGCCTTTTCCCTATTGTTTGTACAATTCATTGGTGCTTAGAAATGTCTCTAGGTTGTCATTGTCAGGAGGAGTGTTCTCGTCATTGTCTCTATCTTCGTTCAGGAATGTATGGATAAAAGAATTGTTGAAGCCAACTACTATTAAATCTTCTACAAAAATCCCATTAGGGTCGAACCCTCTCAGTCTTTCATCATATATTAGGTTCAAGTTGTTGAAATGGCCTACGAATTCGTCAATCTTATTGACGTTACTGAACATGAATTCCCTGACTTTCCAAGGAAGAGGAATGAACTGCTTTTTTCTATTCTCATGGAAAAAATGCAACCAATAGTTGTATTGACTTGCTATTTCTGTAACAAACATTATGTTTGTAATGTGACATGGAAGGAAAGAATGATTTTCCTTGGAGCCAAAAATCATTATTACATTGTAATTCTCCATTTTTCAAGTGTCCCCTTCCTGTCCAAAAAACTTGGTTACATGATTAGACATCCAGGGAGCATCCTTTCCTAACAATAAATATTTGAAAACTGAGACAAAGTCATTAAAAACATCATAAAAACAATGGGAGGTCTTGTGCCTCCATAAGGCTTGGTACCAGAAGGTTACAGGGTTGAATTCACATTTTACCT
This sequence comes from Picea glauca, assembly GCA_000966675.3. Lineage (NCBI taxonomy): Eukaryota > Viridiplantae > Streptophyta > Pinopsida > Pinales > Pinaceae > Picea > Picea glauca. The sequence goes on along the minus strand of JZKD02S0051067.1, from coordinate 17,550 downwards.
TCTTGGATACAAACATTTTAGAAATGTACAACAATGCGTTATCGCAAAAACCAAGTAGGACGACATATAAAATTTCTTCTCCTGTTTGAATTGTGACAATTGGGAACATATTTCAATGGAAATCAACTTTGCCCAATAAAAAATGGCCTATTCCTTGACCGTGAAATACAAAATATAAAGAATCATGCAGGAAATGATTGTTGTGGATTCTTGTCCCGTTATCCTAGTAAACAAATAGCAATTTACCATAATGGATTTCTAAACGAACTAACTTGCAACCTTGTGATATCTTCAGGAACTGTCGTTAGGTCTTCCTGGAACTCGGGTAAGAGGTCCAACCCATTATCATATTGTTTTAGGAAATCATTGTAGTCTTCTCCTCTCAAGGCCAATGTTGGTTCTGACAATATCAACATCTTGCGGAAGACCTAAGGTGAAAAAGAAACAGGAGAGTGGTCCCGCAGTGGAATAATTATTTGGCTTAAAATATATCTCTCAATGCACCAAGAGACCACCTCCTTACACTCAAAGAATTCATGGAAATAGCCTGCATGAGCAATTTCATAGGTTCAAATTACTTTGTCTTGGGTGGAAGGGAATGAGTAGTAAGAATATGCCATGGACCAATGAAGGTTCTAGTCCTCACGCCCGAAGATGTTCATTGTATCTCCATAGAACTATTGTCGAGTTGCTACCATAAGTTGAAGAGAACGTTTGTTTTCTCAAGACAATGTTTGAAATGAACTCTTAGAAGGGATAATATAACCCTCCGTAAATTTTTGTTTAATGTGTATGAATGGGAGATATCCTCGAGCCTTTCTCTCATTAATGAAAATATCTACGATTCCTTCATGATGAGTTGTTAGCATTAAATATTACTAACTCTATACTTAGAAAGAAGTGCAAAGGTGGCAAGGAAAATTAAGAGCAATTAAGGATTGGATATTTCATGAACCCGCCAACCCATCGACCCATAAAATACATTCCATAATGTTTGAAATGAACACTCGGAAAGGATAATATAACCCTCCACAAATCTTGGTTTAATTCATATTAATGGGAGATCTCCTCTAGCCTTTCGCTCATTAATGACAATCTTTATGGTTCTTGCAGGTGTTCAATATATTACCAAAAATAGTATATGACCATGGTGATTGTGATCAGATTATATCGCTCATTGAAACAAGTATTGTGGAAAAAGTTCTAACAGTTTGTTCATAATATCGTTTCGTAGAGGACACAACAATCATCCAAGTTGTAGAGAGCAACAACATTTACCCAATCAGAACCATTGGTGCAGTTGTCAGACTCGCGAGAAAAGTTGGCTCACAACACATTCTCCATATAAAATATGGAGACTCAGACAATGACAAGGAAATGGTACCGTTCTCCATACCCAATTTTGTCCTTCACTTTCACACACTCAAATATCTTAGTTATCTTACACAACTATTACATTGTTCAATGTTGCAACTACAATTGTTCGACACCTATTCAAATTTATTTCCTCAATGGAACAACAATTGCATAAAGGGCAATTTCCAATTATGCTCTTCAAAAATATAACAAAGAAAATAGATGTTAAAGAAAGGATATTTCGCACAACCCAAGAAAAATTCATAAAAGAATTTTAAATAGACATAGTACAGGATCTCAAGAAACTAACTAGAACGAGAACTAGTGTACGTATACATATACAATTCCATCCACACTTTGCACATAAAAATTGCCTTAAACAATTTTGTGCATCTTTTTTGTTGTACACATATATATTATATTGTTCAATATATTAACTACTATGCTCACGTGTGCACGTTGAGGGTGTTTTGGTTGCAACAAATGCATACTCGACCCCCTTCGAGCCTGTATGTGCCAAATGCAACTCTCATGCTTCTGCCTTTGCTTCCAAAGATGATGGCACAATTGATTTTCTATGATGTAGTAAAAAATTCCCTTACATATATAGATGTTTCGTCAATGCTTCCATCTGAACCCTCATCAACACAATTGTACATTGTAAATTAGACAACCTGTACTACAAGATGTGCTTCTTGGGTTGGCATAATTTCCATATGAAGTATACCTACAGAAAAAGGAAAACATTGTCTACATGTTACATAACTTTTACGTCCATAACAAATTTACATTAAATGAGGACATTGCCATACTCCATATCGGTTGCGCCAAAAAATATATATATATCATGCGTTGACAAGAAACAAAACAATTTGATCTATATATGTCCATGCTACCCAATCAATATATGAATATAGTTTTACAGTGCCATGACAAAGTGAACTAGAAGTGCATAAGATTGTTGAGTCCAGGAATGAGAAGCATGAGGAAAGACCTCATACAAAGTACCCAACTGTGAATAAATCAGGTCCATCCTTTGATCCGACAAAATGGCTTGCTCCTCTGAATGGAACCATCAGAAATTTTCAATAATATTGCAAACTTGGCATTGTTCAAACTCCACTAAGTTAAATGATGACACTCTTTTCTAGAACTAGTAATGTTAGAACATTGTCAAGTCAACGTGATATTCATTCATAGTACTATCAGAAGAAAATGTTCATAGTGATCTTGGTTCATAGTAATATAGTAATCAAAAAAATTCTTGGTGCCCATTTGGGGATTTGGTTATAGATGGGATACAATGCTCAATCTCCACTGATTTTTTCCTGTCTTGTTTTTGGTAGACTTTTGTTCATGTGCTTTCATATTATAGTTCAAGGTTCTCATGGGCCCAATTTTTGAATTATGGTTGGATGATAGATTTAGGATCTTAGTAGTTTTTCTACGATCTTAAAGAATATACAAGACTTGCCTTTCCTTTGAATGTATGATCTATGAAACAAATGTAATATGTAGTTCATTTTAACGCTTTTACTTGATTGATGAAATTACCAAAATTCTTCTTCAGAAATATTTTGAAATAAAAGGATATATGCTAGCTGAACTCAAATCGGACTATGATATCAACCAAACAAGATTAAATTAAAATTCGTCATTGTTATACTTATGGTCAAGTTGACAGTACAATAATTTTACTTGAACAACCTATTGACGGAAAAAATTGACCGCTCGTCAACTGGAGAAGTGAATTCGGTCCGGGGTTGTCTAATTAACCCAAGCCATTTGGATTAATTCACTCCGACGGATTTTGCGGCTCCGTTGGCCGATCTAGGTCCTAAAGAAAGCGAAAAATAACTAAAGGAAAAACAATAACCTAATAAATAACAATCACTAAAATCTATAAGTGCATTTAAATATATATACATGTACAATTTATTTAACTAAAATATGTTTAATAACTTTATATACAATCTGTACAAAGCACGAGTTTTAATCTAAACTCGTAATAATCAAATGTAAATTGGTTACTTTAACAACAGTAATAAAGAAAGTGAAAATACTATTTAATTTTTTGGTTTATTTTCTTGTATGAATACATTCTTGAAATCGAATATTAAACTACTTAATCGAACAAAAAATTATAGGTAATGGAAATCATACCATATCTATAAAACTTCTAAAATAAACAAACAAACGAAATAAAATAATAGACTAACATATTAACACATCCAATGTCTGTTCAATAGGGAATATCCAGCCACCTTATCCGGGAAGTAAACCTGCAATGGATCGTAATGTTGTTCCAAACAAAAGCGAAACAATGTGTTGGAGATTGAGTTTTGATAATAGAACATAAAAGGGACACAATTACAGTGATCTAATTATTTACAAGTAATTACGATGAGATAAATCTTCCTGTAAGAACTTGCATGCAAACATTCAACAGAAATTAGAGATGAATCTCCTAATTTAAATTGGATAGATGATCATTGTATATATATTGTATCTGAAACATAAGATATAGACAGTATATAAAATGAATCATGTCGACTGGTAATAAATCACGATGACGAAAGAAATCACCATCTATTATAAAATCAACATAAACATAACCTGAATCAAAACATCATACAAAAAAGCTAAAGCTGTAACGTGCATTGTGTTCCATTCAAGTCTGTGATAAAAATGCCCATAATCTTGCCCCAGGATGAGATGATGCAATGTTTACAAAATGATATGTTTATATAGGTTTCAGGAAACATAACTATTTCCTGTTCATACGATCAAATTGGTTTCAAAATAAAGGGGGATGCAACCACCCTATTTTCACTAGATATCAAAAAACTACCAACACTCTAATTCTGTTTATTCAAAATACATAATAGATATGGCTGGGAGATCTCAAAAGTGCCCCATATCATCTTTGAAATCATGGGCTCCTTAATTATCCTGAAAACAAAAGAAAATAAGAAGATATCAGATATGTTTTCTGTCATCAAATCAAACAATTCGAATTTTCTTAACTGGCTACAGAATTTTGCGATTCTGTAGCTAGTTATAATAGAAAATGCAATCTTATTTTATTGAATAAATAAAACAGACTAATCTTAATAATAAAGATAGTTTATTCAATCAAACCAAATATGCTAACTTAAGAATGACAATAATCATGCTAACAAAATCATACCTCTAATCATAAAACCAAATCATATCAAGAAACTTTGGAGTTAACGATAGCTATAGCTACCTCTACGTTTTTTAAAATCACATGACCTGTAGTTTTCAAACGCTTCTCCTTCCCTTGGATGATGGATTCAAGCCTGTTGTTTTCATTTGTTAACATATCAACCTAGTCTCTTAAAGACTTGACCCATGAATGCAAAAATGGGACATCGGTATAGTATCTGTCGATCCACGATCGACACACATCACATTGTGACTGTAAGGAGTTTGCATTAGAATGAACAACATTACGGGTCGGAGAATCCTCCATGTGGATGGTATATTTATCACAGAGCTGGATACCAACAAACTCTAGGTTGTCCTTTAGACAAGGAGGTAAATTATTAACATAGTTATAGGGTCGGTCAGGGTATAGCCCGAATGACACAGGATCTTCTTCAACAAGGATTTTGTCAATTTCTGAGTCTGAGCGTTCGCTTACTTCAATCATGTTGATCGAGTCTGCACGAGAATTTGTTTTATTTCGAAGACTTCAAGAAATTAACCAACCAGTTCTTTTGTTTTTGAAATTGACATCAACACTACCTTTTAACTTCTTTCCTATAGATTTCTTCACAGTTTTAATACAATCCTTTCGATGTGTAACCGGTTGACTATCCTGTTGAATGACCTTAGGGTAGCTCGAAGGTTCGTTGTTAGGGGAAAAATCACAAGCCAAGAGAGGTGGAAGAGAGGTCGTCGGGTTCACAAGGATTTCCTCAACGATTGGCTTATTTACTTCTCCCAACTCAGGGTTACCAAAACCATTTCGCATAATGAACGAATCCCAATAGTCATTTTGTGACTCTAACTGATGCATGAGGATGATTTTAATCAGGCCATGATGAAAAATACTTGAATATGACCTTTGTTTCCTAAATCTTTTCCCCATTTTATATAGACTTCTGAGTAGGTAATAAGGCATATTCAACAGAAAACCAATAAAACTCATAAGCAGGCGTAAATGATATAGGAAAACAAGTCTGAATCATCCCTCACATGTGATTAATTGCTTCACTACAGCAAGTAAATCATGCCACCTAGTTTTCAAGAATGAAATTGGCATACATTTATCACAGTTGGTTATTTTTCGTGAGGTAAACAGTAAAGTCCAACTGACTTCCTCCACTTTCGTGTTTTTTAACCATTTCTGACCAATTGCTGGCAGTCCCATGGATTGACTTAGGAACTCTTCGGTTACTTCCAATTGCAAATCACCGATTTTTTCCCTATAACCATCAAAGGTTAAGGCAAACTCTTGGGTGACCTGAAGATTAAAACCCTGAAACTTTTTGATGAAAATATGCCAACCATTCCTTTCCAAATCTTCCCTAGCATTATCATATGAGAGCAGGGTTTGGATGCCATTCGGTTAAACCCTTACCACCTGAGACATACTGAACGGACGGGTAATTCTCGCACAACACACAGGTAGGGCTTGCAAAAATGAAACAGAGCCATAGCCCCGAGATTTATCAATACATGCTGTGATGATTCAAATGATGGGAAAGGTGTTTAATCAAAATGCGTGTGAAGAGTTTTTTGAAACCCGAGACCATGCTAAGGAGTTATGGAAATACTGTACATCATATGCCACCTTCATATTGAGTACATTCTAGGACCAAAGTACTCAGAAAACATAAGTGCACACATCATATTTTGATTACAAAAGAGGGTAAATGAATAATCAAAAGTTTTGTGAAAGAAATGTGATCAAAGATCAAACCAAAATCCATACAAACAATATCAAATGGTGGGGTCTTTCGTTTTTCAAGACTATCAATCTCTTGGTCATGCCTATGAGTTGACAGGGTGAAAAACACAACAGGGTGATACCGTCCTGGCCAAGAATCAAACTCCATATTAAATAAACCATTTGCTTTCAATGAAATTTTAAAACAAAATAGTAACGATAGTTGCAAGTTTTCATGCTTTCAGTCATGAAAACAAAGCATGAATAA